>CAEFZX010021347.1:0-42017 GCA_903066825.1 Alfaro cultratus
ATATAGATATATATATATATACATATACATATGTATATGTATGTATATATATATATATGAATGTAGATTTAATTACTCTTGATTGATTGCTTTCATTTACATGCAAAGCGCTCTCAGGTACAGCAGGAATAAAGAGAAGCTGCCCTTCAGAAAAGCAGTATTTATGGCCCGAAGTGAAACAGAAGTGAAGTGAGCTGTGGTTTAATTACATCGATGCTCAGGAGCGTTCAGCCGACGGATGAATTTCCGTTTCTGTTGCCATCAGCCAATACGTTTTTGCTTGCAGTGGATCTCGACTTTTCAGCTTCCGACTATAATAAAAAGAAGAATAGATGGAGACTGAGGTTGAATTTGCTCGACACAAACAGTCTTTATGTCACTTTTGCTACAATTTGTTTATACTTTTGTTCTTCAGACTGACCGATAGGGCAGCACTCTTATATTTTCTCGTGTTTCAAGAGGGATCTTTGAACATTCCTCTTTTTACAATTTGAAAGTATGTCCAGATTCCTCTCTCATCCTCGCTTGCCTTCAGCTCAGCACTCAACACGTAGACTTGAGCCGTGAAATAAATACGATTTGTGTTGAACTTTGTATACGTTTTGAATCGATACCTTCATGTTCCACCGATATTTCAATTTTCGGCCATCATCTTAATGTTTTGGTTTCTTCAAAGAGTTATCAATGCCCCGACAGAGAGCACGTTGCGTTTTACACTGTATGGCATTTGTTTTTCGTGAAAAAATCTTATTTCCACCAACGTAGAAGGACAGAGATTTCAGTCCGGCCTGAATGTTTACTTTGGAGGGAAAAGTTTCTGCCTTTCCATTCTGCTCCTTTATCAAAAAATTAAGCTGGTTTAGTACTTAAAACAAGAATCTAACACAAGAAAGCGCATTTTAACTTCACGTGTCCTTTTCATTAAAAGCACACACACAGGAAGTGATCTTTAAAATAGATTTTATTTACCATTTTGTAATTCAACAGTTTACGATATACAGGTGACAGGACTAAGACAGTTCAATGGATTTTGGCCCTAAAGGTTGAAGAAGAAAGAACACACATGGTTAGATAAATACACTGACAGACATATATATATATATATATATATACATATATATATATATGATAGAAAGTACCAGAAGAGCTGTGTTCTCTTTTCAACCTCCCACCAAATGCAACACTGCAGTTTCTCTCCACTGTAACCTTCGAAAACAAATTATTTTCTTTTCTTGTGCTTTTATTTTTTTAAGAAAAAAAAAATATGGAAATTTCTATATTCTGTTCTTAAAGAGAAAAAAACCCAAACACTAAAGTGCTGCAGTATGAATATGCTCGTATGAACAGTAGTAAGAAATTCAAGAGGTAATGTTCTGTCGTTTACATGAAACCACAGAGATGCAGAAGGTCACAGTTTAGTTTTTCTTATCACCACGTTTCTGTTTGTTTGTCTGCTCAAGAAAAAAGAAAAAAAAAAAAATCCTAAGTTTGTTTATTTTTCATCAGCATCAGTATTTGTGGAGAGATGATGTAAGTGATTACTTATTAGTAGCTGGAGACCTGGATCAATTCTGTTTTTCTTTAGAAGTGGTTTAGGACATTTGGACCAAGCCTGCCACAATCAGAAAGAAACACAGAAATAATTCAGTCTTTATGCAAAGTAAAAAAATACAACGACAAAACAGAGCTTTAGATAATTATGTTGGCGTACGAAGAGGAATAAATAATCAGTAATCATCCCTACTGTTTAGCTTCTGATGCTTTTATTTACTCACTTCCATTTTATTACTTTTGCATGTTTATTTCTGTACTGGTTTACTCTTATTGATTTTATTTTCCCAAATGTTTTCAATATTGTGCTTTACTTTGTCAGAAATCTGACACTTTTAGATTCAGATTTTAAAAGTTCTTTACTCTTTTTCTCATTTTATTTTTATTTTTTTTTACCTAACTGACCGTAATAAAAAGAATTAAAAGAAAGACAATATTGAAAAAAGCTGGGGAAAAAAAACCAAAATCGAAGAAAAGCAATACAAAACTAAATATGTCCTTATGTAAGTAAATAAAATGAAAGAAAATACACAAATGACAATTTAGAAGGATAAAATAAATAAACTAGTGCAGTTAAAAATTAAAATACAAATGTCAGTTTATTCCATATTGTGAAGATAATCTTTGAAAGTCTTCTTTTTATCATTTGTTGGTGATTTTGCAGTCAAACTAGTTCAACTTATTTCTGCGTTCACTCTTGATCATGGCAAACGTGACTCTCCGTGTTGAACACATGGCAGTTTACGCTTCAGATACGTTACACCTCGGGCCATTTGACTGCAATGTTACCAAAGAGATAACACTTCCAGACTGCAATATGCACAGAAACGCGAAGGCGAGTTCTGAGTGCGGATCCAGCCTCGGCTGAAGTGATTTCAGTGTTTATGTTCTGCTTTTCACACAATTACATTGACAGAAACAGCCAAACGGCTCCAAACTAAGGCGGCCGCACGCTAACACCAAGGTAAACACTGAAATATTGTTGGCACTGCACAGCGTTAAAACAGCTTAAAGATGTAATACTGTTAAGGAAAAAAAAAAAAATCAACAACAAGAAAACAAAAGCATTGGGATGCATGCGTCTCCATTCTTTTGTAGTTCAAGTTTCAATCCAAAGCTTTTTCGTTTGGCAATGCTTTTTAATACCAGCTGGCTTTTTTTTTCTTTCTTAAACTTCAATGGGAACAACTTCAAAAACAAAGTGTCATGAAAGATGGATAAACAATTCCTAAAATACGAAGATAACAATAGTCTTCTCTCTCAACTTCTAGTACAAAGTCTGCTCATTTCTCTTGTTCCACTAACGGTTTTCACTGGGTGTTAGCAGAACAGCACAGAGCTAATTCTTGTGGATTACGGGGTACATGGACATCGACGCTGACAGCAGCCTGCTCTACATGCAGGTTTCTGCAGCGAGAGCTAATCTATTACACATGTAATACATAATACACCTGACATCGTCTACTTTACACTACCAGAAACATGACAAGTGAAAGTCAGTCAAAGCCCGCTCTCCCTCGGATCCACGGAAACACAAACCCGCCCGCACCGAAGAGAAAGCAAACACAAACACAGTCTGATTATGTCGTTTCTTTTGTTTTTTACATTACTGTACAATAGCAGGAGGAGATGAGGGTCCAGCGGAGTTAGTAAGGGGGTCACACGAAGACAGGCCGACAAACGAACAGGACGATGCCTGAGCCACATGTTTCCCACTAGACACCGAGCAAAAATACCTTCTTCTGTCATCTTTCAGCAAGCAAAACCCTATTTTTTATTTATTTATTTATTTTTTTAAATTTAATGACGTTGATCAAGAGATTCAGAAAGAGGATGATACTTCCTGGGGTCAAAAAGTACCTGCTTTTGCTTTGCCTTAATATAAAAAAACAACAACGTAGTAAAATACCCCTTATGGCTGGAATGATTGGTGTTAAAATATCCACAGTTATTCGATCAAGGAGATTAGCCAGGACTCATTTCTCTAAGCTTTTCTGTACAAAAGCAAGTTAAAAGGCTGGATCACAATGTGTGCTTGTTTCAGAATGTCCACTGTGCTTCTTTGCATTTAACTTTATGTGCTCGTATTTCTCTTATTGTTGCTCTATTAACACGTCTCTCTCTTTTCTTTTCTTCTGTTAGGGCATGTCGGTCTTGTGTATCTCCCTCCATTTAAATATTGTCAGCATTACTCCATCTTGTGGTCTGTTGGAGCAACTGCATTCCCAAATTAAAAACCATCCCTGTGTGCAAATGTAGTCCAAAGAAGTGCTTTCGGATGTCTTCCTGTGAAGCAAAACGGCACCTTTCACAGAGAGGTTCACCATTTCTAGATATGTGCTTAGTTGTGCTAGACTCAAAGATCAAAATAAATGCTTTTCTGATAAGGAGATTGTATTAGCCTTGCTTAACTTTGCATAAAGATTAACAGTAGGCACATAATTTATGTCCAAAACGCCTTTAAGAATGATCATTCTATATTTTTGTTAAAACTGTTAGCTAGTGTAAGTGTTGCTAGGCTGTCGGTTCAGTTCGACAACGCATTTTTTTTTTTTTAAGCAACAACAAAAATATTAGTAATTATGACCAGGAATAAGCCGTTATGTGATTCTCACGGCATTTAAAACCTTCACCTAAACATGCCACAGTTTCACGGTATTAATTTACAAAAATGTAAGTATAAGTTTATACCGTTGCCTAAACGCTTCCATTTAAAACAGATCAAATTTTCCTCTCTCAAGAAATACATAAAATAACTTTGATTCTTAACGCATAGTTTACATTATTTATAACATTAATTTAGTGTGATTTTGATACACAAATTTAAGCAATAACATATATAAAACATGCCAACTAAGTTTAGCAGTAGTATTTATTTAATGAGAAGAATGTTTTAACTTTTTTAGCATTTTGCTCTTTATATATGGTGGACCTCCACTTAAAACTGCCTGTTTTTTTTTTGTTTTTTTTTATTTAAGCACCAAAAATATCTTAAGCAGAATAATAATAATACATATGGGAATCTATAAAAACTGAACCACAAACAAGCAGGAAAACAGCAAGCTGATATTAGCTAGCTAGTTAATTTGATAGCTAGCCTGCAGCTGGCTGCTTAAAACTTTAAAAAGCGTGAAGGATGGTGTACTTTTAGTTTCTACAACCCAACTGTCTCATGTTTTGTCAGCCAGAAATATTTCCAGACAATTTGTTGGCCTTACAACTAAGGGGGAAGTGTAGTAGCTTTTAGTTTTTTCCAGCTAGCTAAAAACTGTTTACCTCTGTGTTACTTTTTGCTTCAGTCTACAGTCACTGGGAATTTCTTGGGCACTACAAAAAACTTTTTTTTTTTCCTTTACTGCAGGAATGGAATGCTAAACAGTTTTTGGGTTTTTGAACATATTTTTTTTAATCCTAGGTGTACTTCGAAACCAGCACATGCATAGTTACAGCAAAGCAGCAAAACGGTTTGAGTTCTTTTTGCCTCAGAAGCCGAAATTTAGCTCTGAACTTGTGGTCTCACCTCAGCTGAGCCTGCTTCAAGTTGCTCTGCAAGCTGTTTTAGGGCAACTTCTATTGACAAAGCAAGCTAATGCTAACATTTCTCTCTCCATTTGACACGTTTAAGTACTGAAATGTCACATCCACATACAGGGATTGTACAGTATTAAGTGCGCTGTGAATTTAAAGGGAATGTTAGAAGTGCAAATTATTTATCCTCGCAATTGAACGTTTCATATGAACAGCAGCCAAATCAATCAAGTCTGAGGTTGGCTGGGGATCTATCATATTTAATGTCATAAATCCAATTTGAGTATTCTGTTAAGATTTTTCTCACAAGGAACTTGGGAATTCAGACTACAGTAACTGCTCGAAAGTGTTACTGGGTAGTGTCAAAATTTTTGCTGCCGAATGTCTGTTCTTTGCTGCGTAGCCTATTCACTTCTTCCGCTAAATCAGGGGTCCCCAAAGTGGGTCCTCGAGGGCCGGCATCTTGCATGTTTTAGTTCTCTCCCTGGTTTAATGCACTTGGATCAAATGATGGCTCATTAGAAGGACTGAGAAGAACACTGGCATGCTAAAAAGGTTGTTGGTACTACCAGGGGGAGAACTAAAATGTGCAGGATGCCGGCCTTCGAGGACCGACTTTGGGGACCCCTGCGCTAAATTAAGCTAACAGGCAGTGCAATGTTTGCAGCTGATTCCAACCAGGAAGTAGTCTATTTCTACATAGGAATGTACAATATAATTCTCCACTTGAAGTTCAAACATGCTCTCGGTGCTCGCTGAAGCATAACAGTCATAAAAACATGTGTCAACCTGAGGAAACGACATCGCGGTTAATGTAATCTATAAAAAAAGTGGTCTCTGCTAATGAAACCAAAACCATTCCACCATGCGGAGTCACAAAATGACATTGTAAAGTTTCTGATGTAGATGTGTGGATGGGGTATAATTATAAGTCCCACGAGGGTCGGTTCTGTCTTCGTAAACGCCACGCGACACGCCGCTGAGCCGGACATTTCCCGGTTAAACACTCAGCCCAACAACCTGCATCAGAAAGAGGTCTCTCCACTCTAAGAAGAGGAAACCAGGTAAACATGGTTAATCACAAATCTATAGCTTTTACGTTTCGTACAAAATAAACATATACTGTCTTTATTATCATTTACTAAGTTACTTTACAATGAGAAGTAAAAAGACGACATCTATAGAGAGAACAATAACCGTCGCAGCTACATAGAAAACTACAGATTTCACTGCAGAGTTTTAGTCCGTTGTCTTCTGGAAACAAGCAGCATCTCTCTGCCTTTTGTTGCTCTAACGGCTTGGCTCAGGTTCCACAGACGGCAAAGGACCAACACGTACTGCGTCTGTTTCTAAATCGCAAAATGTGCAACACCCATGTAACTCAGGTTGCATGCCAGATGGGGGCAGACGACTATGAACCATTAGAGACACCAACTATAGTACACAGGTTTTTCCTTCAGAGATCACATCCCAAGACGCCCTTCACTCAAAAACAATGCCTGGAAGACTTAAGAAGAGATGGCACTTCAGTTTGTATGCTGAGAGTTGCATCCACTCGCATTGCTTGCATATGTGGGTGTTTTCAGACAATGGGTAAAATTCAGTGGTTTTAGTCGCTGTAACAGTTTCCACAGGCAAGAAACCGCAGAGTTTACCTTCACTTGGACCCTGAGAAATGGGGCAGTAGGACCTCTTCTATCAAAAATGAAGCAAAAATGCTTGTGAGAATGAAAAGACGGCGTTACAGTACAATTCATTATTATTATTATTTTTTCAATCTAAGCAGCTTTAGTGAAAAACAAAGTAACTACTGGGGAAATTCCCGCAGAAGATCAGTCTCAAGTGCCATTCATATTCTTGGGTGCAGTTAAATACTTGTGCTCTGTGTGGTTCATTTGAAGAATAAGCAGCATAAGAAAACAAGAGGCTTAGTCCTAATCTGAAATCAACTAAGTCTGAGGTCACTGTGTGCTGTGGAAAATGCTTTATTTAGAGTCTATGTACGGAAGGCCAAACCTGCCATAGTCAGTGAAAACAGAAATTTATAAATGGCTCAATAGAGCAATTCATGGACCGAAAAACATCAAACAAAAACGATTGAGATATTTGAAACATTTTTTTACAGCATAATAAAATGGCTAAAAAAAGGTTATCATCCCTCCTTTTTATTTGGAGAATTTTCACTTTATGCTTATTTTCTTAGTTATTTATTCCTTATCATTCGGTTCTTTATTTGTATTTTTAAGACATGCTTATTTCATGTTTTATATTATTATTTATTTAATTTCAAAAGATTAAATTTTAATCGATTGTTTTTTCTTATCACTGGTCACTTCGTCAAAAAAAAAAAAGCAAAAAAATAATAAGGAAATAAATGGTCATATGCTAATGATAAATCTTTGAAGAATAAAATTGGTGGCCATATATTTAATTATGTTTTATCATATTCAACATTTTAGAGATAAAAAATAAATGCATGTAACAAGTAAGTAAATGAATCGAAAAATGAAAACAACGCATAAGTGTGTAAATGAATATGTATATGTAACAGAATTAAATAAAATGACATAAATTATTACAAATATTTTGACAGCTAAAAACAAAATACAAAAATCCAATTTATGCGCCTTCTTATGCCATCATATGTTTGGCTGCATTTGTTGCCATATTAGTTCATTTACTGGGCCATTTATTTCTTTCTGTTTGAGTAAAGCAGGTTCGACCCTTCACGTCTACTAGCGCGATTCGGTGTGTCCGCCTCTTTTTCTGGCTGCAGAACGAAGCTTATCTCCATTTTTTCCGTGTCAGACGCCAGTGCCGACACGGTTCGCTGGCCCCCCCTCCCCCACCCCTCTACGCTACAGCACCACATCAGGTCTCCGGCTGTCCGACCGCCGCCACTACGAAGTCGTCCGTACCCGAACGGACCTGGCCGACTGAATACCGGAGAGCGGCGTGCGTCTCTTTGCGACGGCATGCACAAAACGAGCACGTGCAGCTCCACGATCTACTGTACGTCTAACTGCTGATGATGAGGATGACATTTACAAGTTTTACACCAAAAAAAAAAATTAAAAAAAAAAATTAAAGGAAAGGAAGAACAAACTCCATTATTATTAAATCACGCGGAACAAATCGGCAACTCACTCCCGGCACACATGAACGCACGCTTACACGCTCGTAGCATACACGCAGACCTTTTGGATGATGACCCAAATTCCTTCATCCTTTCATTTTTTTTTCTTCTTCTTCTTTCGTCTAGAGATAACACGCAGACAGATAGAAGAGGTTAGGATAGATATAATAAGCCCTTACAATATGTAAAGGTCTCCAGCGAATGGGATCTCCCCCACAGAGGACTGTGGGAAAGTAGGGTGAGGATGGAGGAGAAGTGAGGAGAAGGGAGGAAGAGAAGGAGGAGACGGTGGCCCCAGTAGCGCTGACCAAGAGAGGTGGCGTCTATGCGCTGGGGTTGGGGTTGTTGTGTGTGTTGGTGGAGCCGTTGCTTCCCTGGATGGTGAGGCTGATCTCATCCTTCTTCTCCGTCTCCTTCGCTTTCTCCTCCTCCTTGTGCTCTTCTCTTAGCTCCTCCTTCTCCTTCTCTTTCTCCTTCAGGGGCCGGGCCTCGATGGTGTCAGCAGGGGCCATGGGGGCGTAGCGGCCTGTTCTGTGCTCGGCCAGGGCCGGGCCCCACTTTGGATGTGCTTGGCAGGCGTGCTTCAACCGCTGGGAGGGAAAAGGTGGAGAGGGAGGGACGTAAACACCAAACGTCAAGCTGAAACCGCAAACTTTAACGCGTCGTTTTTTTTAGTCTGTGCAACAGACCAACACAAAATAATCTGCAATCGAGAACAGTAACGAAAGTGACAGCTTGTTTACAAATAAGAACCTCAAATGGAGCTTTGTCTTTTTCCCCCTTTTACTCAGATACCCTGAGCTAAAGCAGAGCTGATTCAGTCAAAGATCACAGCATTGCCCCAGGAAAAGAAATTTTTTATTTGGCCAATTCTGGATTGCAAAATCTCTGCAGCTACAAGGCACCAAAACTGTTGCAGTTTTTTTTTTCTTCTTCCTTTTAAAATTTAAATTGTGTATTTCCATTAACCTTTTGCTTTGCAAATGATAACATTTTAGGTTTGACAACTTTCCGATTGAAGCTGAAGAAAATAGCAATCGGATGACTTTTACAAACGTATTAACTTGACAAAAAGACGGGTTTTTTTTATTATTATTCTTTATGTTTGAGCACAGGTTTCATACTGTACCTCTCTAAAGGTGGCCCCTGGGGACCTGGAAATCTTGTACAGGCCATAAATGGGTATGCAAATCACTGAGGACAGGGCCATGGCGAAGCCGATAGCCAGGGACCAGCCGGGATACACGTAGTCATTGTAAGTGATGGGCTTGTACTGGATGACCGTGAAGATCAGGATGAACTGCAGACACACGGAAAGAAAAACACATTTAACAACGTCTTATAGCAGCACCTTTACATTCCAAGGAGTTTTAAAGAAATGTAACATAAACTGCACATGAATGTTTTTTTTTTTTTTGTAAAATGACCTTAGAAATTTATACTCACAATTACATATTTCGCCAATATGATTTTTCATTTGGATTTAGAAGTGCAAGAACTTTACTGTTCTATTGATTTTAAGCGATAGTGGCTGAAAACGTATTGAACACGTTCACTTGATGCTCAGCCAATACTTTCTAGAAAAGCTTCAAGATGGCTCCTGCACTCACAGAAATATTTAACCCTAACTTTTAAGACTTGTGTCATTTTATCACATGACTAATTCCATTTACCTATTTTAGATCATTTTAATGCAAAACCAGTGTAATAAATCCTATTTATTTTAATCACTTAGGTTTACACATTGTATGCAGTCAATCATTTTTGACTACTCAAAGCACTTTACACTAGAGTCACATTCACCCATTGATCAGTAGGCACATCAACATGTAGCGAAAGGAAGCTGGAATCGAACCTACAACCTTCCGATCACAATACGACTACCCTACCCACAGAGCCAACTTAAAGGGACTTTACTGCCACCTACTGGTGAAGGACATTGTGTCCGATTCCCCATTTCACTTCAATGGAAACCATTCACATAAAGTTTAAATACCAGAATCTTGCTTGTTTTACAACTTTAATAATTTAGACTTTGTTAGTATATACTAGCTAATTACATTCAATGCATTCTAGAATTGATTAGATTATGTGTATAATAATTAATTTAAAGGCATATGTACACAATGAGTTTTTAAATTAAATCAAAACTTAACTCTGCCATGAATCATTTCTATAACAAATTGTTTCACTTTGTTTTTGTTACCAACACCTGACGTCCTGTGAAAAATTGTGTCACATTCAATACCTCAATACTTATTTCACCCGCTGAGTAACACAAGAGCACACAAGAACAAACAAAAGGAAGCATTTCATTCTCTCGCAGCACGCAGGAAGTTAAAAATCACAAACCCAACACCCGAGGTCAGAGGAAGCTTTAACGTGCCGTTTGTAGTCGGGGCATCCTATTGTGAGGTGAAATGCGAAAGAGAACAAAAGTGCCCAAGATGTGACCAGTAATCCACAACAACACATTTCTCAGCTGACAGAGTGGGAATGAAAGGACTAATTTGGCTGTTTGGGAAATACTATTGACTGTAGTTTCATGCTTTGAGAGATTTAGACTGCAAAGAAAAGCAGTGAGCGAATGCCAGAATGTAGGTCAGGTCCCCAACAACTGGTCAACAAGTCAAGAAACATTTCTCTCTCTCTTTATTTTTTTTTTTTTTAAAAACATCCATTCTACTGAACCAGCGTTCCTGGCTTCACATCACTCTGTGTGCGTGTGTGTGTGTGTGTGTGTGTGTGAGAACTTACAGAGATAATGACAGGTGAGATGAATCTCCAGCAGACTTTGAAGAAGAGAGGAGGAGGGAAGCCCAGCATCATCTCAACATCCTTGAAGTAGTTCCTGTGACCTGGAAAGAAGAGGAAATAAATGTTCATCCAGGAAGACAAGTCTTACAAAGACTCCTATCCTTCATCCTTTTTTTTTTAAACAAAACTGTTACCATCTATATGTGTGTGTTTTTTTTTGGGTTTTTTTAGGTTTTTTAGGGAACAAAATCTTGATGCATAGATCCTTTTTTTTCCCCCTGCCTGTTGATACTCTGACTATAACTGATCTATATTCCTGAAAGCGTTTCAAACCCTCGGTGCCTTTGCTCAGAATAACAACGACTCTCCTGACGCTTCTGCTTAGCTCAGCTGACAGGTTTGGTGGAATCACAGGCCTAATTAGAGGGGAAATGCCCCCGCTGGAAACCGGCGGATGAGTCATCTTTAACGGTGACTGCAGGTTAATTTACGCGAACAAGGGCTCTGATGAGGCGATTAATTGTTTCATTGCTGCTACAACTCGTGAAATTCTGACATTTGGCGTTTTAATTAAAAGACAGTGTGTGCCATTTGGTTCGGTCTGATTATGGAGAAGAATACCAGAAATCTGGAATGTTTAAATGGGCCTGATCAGTTCGTGAGTTGGAACGTTTGTGTGTGTGTGTTTGTGCTGAATTAGAGCTTTTGTTCCAGGAATCACACTATTGTTCATGGTCAAAATTACAATGAGGAGTCAGACTTTTGCTGTCTGTGCATTTTAAGCAGAGAAGAGAATGCTTCACTAGCTTCTTTGTTGTATAGTCCTGTCTTACAATTTCAGCGCAGCGGTTCTGCTCTTATTAGGATATGGTGTCTTGCAAAAATATTTTTACACCTTGAACTTCCTCCCATTTGAACAACAAAGTATGTCTTTTGCATGCGGGGCAAAATGTTCAGATTTGGACTTAGGGGACTAGAGCAGCTTCTTAAAAATGTTTGCCGTGTCCTCCTACATGGCCTATAGCAACACAAACGACACCAAAAAGAAAACAATAAAACAATTTTTCTTTCAGCTTTAGAGTCTGCAGCTCCTCCAGAGTTACCATGAATTTCTTAGAAACTTTGGCAACACTTTATTTGAAGGGGTGTTCATAATACTGTCATAATACTATCATAATCATGATATAACACCTGTTATTAAGGAGTCTTCACGAATGTTTACGACTGTTGCCGTGAAGTGTCATTCAGCAAATAACGGACTTTTAATGCAAGTTTTAGTACAACATTACATTAAAAGTCTCATTATTCACAATGACACTATAAATGACACTATATGACAACGGTCAGACATTCCTAAAGACTCCTTCATGTTCACAACAGGAGTTATGTTATGTTTATGAAAGTATCATGTCAGCCTTATGCACACCCCTTCAAATAAAGTGTTAGCGAAACTCCATAATTAATGCTTTCTTAACTTGGTTGAGGTGGACGGCCGTGTCTCGGTAGGTTTCCAGTTGTGCCATACTTTTTCTATTTTTCAGCCACACTGTCTCTTTGTTAGTGTGTCAGTATGCCTTAATGTCTTTTTAATTGGAAAATTTATGTTACGTCACTTTTCCAATTTGTGTAACACTAGGACAGATTAACAGTGGATTGTCAGATTGCTCAGGTATTGTCAGATATATTGTGTATTGTGGTAAATCCCTAAGATAACAGCTAAGGGTTTAATAAATAACTATATCTAAATTAATATAGAATTTTCTGCTGAAATCATTTATAAGTCCACCGAACTACAAAAACAAAAAAAACAAAATACTGTACACTGGACATTTTTATAGTCTGACCTTATATACACAATAAACCGCATCCTTTAAAACCTTCCATGTTTTTGCTTTTCTACAGGCGATGCTTGTGCTGACGAGTTCTCATCTGTTCTGAAACGTGAGGCCTGAGTAGCAACAAGTAGCCTAGCATAACTAAATAAAAAGAAAACTTGTCCGTTTCAGTCAGATTTTGGTTGGTTTGCATAACAACAAACAAAAAAATATTGCTAACAGTAACATACTATTATAGGTTTGATTGTGACCCTACTTACCATAGATATACATGATGCAGATACACATGATGCAGGAGATGATGACCAGAGAGAAACTGGCAGCGTAGTTGTCCATCAGCAACAACCAATAGATTCCTGCCTGCAAACAAACAAAAGGCAAGACTTTGCTGAAAAGCGTCCCAAACAGAGAAAACGTTCAAACACGGCGGCGGCGGCTGCATGTCTGACCTGCGTGGTGAGCGGGACGCCCAGCAGGAAACCCACGACGGCCACCGAGAGCGTGACCACGGTCTTGTTTCTGATAATCCAGTCTGTGCCGATCTCGTCCACGATGGCCGTCACCAGCGTCTCCAGCAGGCAGAACTGAAAAAAATAAATAAAAAATAGAACAACAAGGTTTAGGGAGTGAGTTCAAACTGTGGATTAGAACTGGAAAAGCTCTTGCTCAAATTCATCCCCAACACACTGAGAGGAGATCAAACTGATCCCTGACAGTTCATGGACGGTCCTTCCCGCGCCCGCTGAGCGGAAGAATGACATTCAAACGTTGACATTTTGGTGGGGGAATAATGTTAATGTTAAATATGTGAGTTTGACTATGGAGATTTATAATACCAGTATTTTGTCTACATAAAAAAAAAACCTGATTGTAAGCTCTAAATGTATAAAAAAAACACTTAAGAAAACCAACTTTATTAAAAATTTATGTTTATATATCCTAATTTGTGCTCAAAAATCACAATTACGAGTTTGATAATTGTAAATAATAATAATAATAAATTTATAAATCCAATTAAATAATAACATATGATTAATATTATAAGAATCAGTGCAGTGAGAGGCAGTGACAGTCTCATGTTGGGGGATAGTTTTCACATAAATCAAATAAATAATGTTTCAGGATTTTCCAGCTAAACCATCACTGAAGAAGTTAGCGATGTTGGACACAACTAGTGGTAAAACTGGACAATAATCCAACTAGTTTTTTATTACAAACGTAAACTATTAGGCTTTGTAATAAATAAATAAATAAATAACATCTTTACTATTCTGTTAAAGTTTCAACTTCCACTAATAAAAAAAACCTGAAATGAAATCTATATAAACTAAGATCTACATTTTGGTGTTTACTCTTGTTCTTCTATCTTTCCCATTTTGAAAGAGACTTTATCTCACCTTCTATTTATTTTTATCATCATAAAAAAATAAGGTATTAATGGGTGAAAATAAACACTGTTGTTAAGATTGTATGAGGAAAGGTTCTGCAAATGCTTTAAGCCAAAGTAAAGAAAAATGGAGACTCAAACAAAAATACTAATCTACTGGTTTGCCAGTGTTGTCCTCAACTCCATCGTTACCTTTCAGTACCTTCTGTTTAAGTTTCATTCATATTTTCATATGTCAATACTAATAATAATAAAAAAACCTTAGCCTGTTCTCACCTGAGTTCCCAGCCCCAGGAGGATGAGCATGAAGAAGAACAGCAGCGACCACAGAGGTGAGATTGGCAGCAGGGTGAGGGCTTCAGGATACGCCACGAAGGCCAGGCCGGGTCCGTGATCAGCCACTTCCGACACCGGAACATTCAGGTGGTGCGCCATGAAGCCCAGGATGGAGAAAATGACGAAGCCGGCGTACACACTGGTGGCACAGTTAGTTATGCTGATGATGATGCTGTCTCTGTGTATCGGAAAAGGAAGGAAAAGACGCAGAGACTTTTGGTAAACCGCAGGGGAACACGTTGTTCTGATGGTGATAACACTATTTTGCAGTTGGTGTTTGCAGTGCCAAACACTAAGGGTGAATCAAGAAACGGTCTAATTTGGTTGTAAAACAAATACAAAAGAGAAGCTCCGAATTGTCCAATAATTTTTGCTTTTCCTTAAATGGATCAAATCGAAAAACTTCCACCATTTCTAATCTACAAACAAACACACTATCAGCTTTTGCTTTGATGAACTTTTTGAGTTGAATCAAAAACTGACATAGCAGATAAGGCCTGACTTGTGCATACTCTTGGAAAAAGATTTGGAGTAGGAATGCACAATGTTGGAGTCGTTATATCCGATATGCCAATGTACTAAAACTCATTTGGCTGATAACCAATACCAATACTAATATTTTTTTTCCCTAAACCTGCTTACTGAAACTATAAGGTTTTTTTCTACTGTGGAATTAAAATACTGCATTATCTTTGTCAATTTAGCCTGCTACCAAATGCGAGTCTGAAAATGATGTAAGACATTCAACTTGCATTATGTTTAATGTCAAATGCATGCTTGACGTTTACTCCGTCTAGACAATGACAGCACTCAAGCAGTGCACATTTGACATTATGCTGTACAGCTGAACTGTTGCCACGCCTTTTATATCGGCGACTTCTTTTGACAGAATGGTGGATGTCCGATATTAAATTTCACAGCTAATATCGGCCGATACCGATACCGTGCTGATAATATGGTGCATCCCTAATTTGGAGTAAGCTGAGCTGGTAGGGATGGATCAAAACTTTTTAAGTCTAACAATTCTTTAATCCTAAATGCCAGAGTTGAGTTTACACTGTGTAAAGATTGTACGTGTAGTGAGATGAAACGAGACAGGAGTCAGGATGGACGCCTGGTGACAGCTCACTGACTTCTTCTTCTTTTCATCCATTCTCTGTATTGCATTTATTCAAACTTTCCGGTAGTTCAGGTCCAACAGGGGAATTGCGCATTTTTTTCCCTTATTGAAGAGGATGTCTTTCAGAACATGAATGCCTGTGTGTTTTTTTTTTCCACCCCTGCGACTGCTCTCTCCTTCACTTTGCACTTCTGCTCCTGTGCTGACTGGTGGTGTGTGTCTCTATGGGGCCTGAGCTGCAGAACAGAAGCTCGTTGGCACCTCCGTGCAGCTGCCTGGGCAGATAGTGCTATCTCACGCTGCTGGAGGAGGAACAAATTATATCTTCAACCTTCCTCTTTGCCCTCTGAGCCTCTTGGCACCATCACTGTCAACATGTGGGTGACAACCTCTGGAAATAAATGACAAGTCCGTTCCTTTTATTGCCCATTTCCTACGTTTGAACCTTCTCCAAAGCTGCTTGCTCTCTCTCCCCTGTTGACCAAGCACAGAGCAAACT
The DNA here is from genome assembly GCA_903066825.1 of Alfaro cultratus. Lineage (NCBI taxonomy): Eukaryota > Metazoa > Chordata > Actinopteri > Cyprinodontiformes > Poeciliidae > Alfaro > Alfaro cultratus. The sequence continues at coordinate 16,150 of CAEFZX010021347.1, forward strand.
GCCTCCCAAAAATTACCTTGCTCTGTCAAATAGATTCAAAGTTATTCTTACTTACTGTGAAGAAAGCAGAGGAGGGCGGAGTACCCGAAACTCGTACTCAAGTAAGAGTAAAAAAGTATTTGGCAAAAAGTCTACTCAAGTACTGAGTAACTGATCAAATTATCAATCTTTTAATGTTTAAAAATGACATTATCAAATAAACCATAATATAAAGTTAAGTGAAAATGATGGTATTTGAAAATAATTCCTATAAGTAATGAAAAATAACAAAATCAGGCAAATTAAAAATGTTCTATATCAGTTTCTTTCAACAATATTAATAATAATAATAAAAAAAAACGTATGAAACTTTAATAAAAGCTGCAAACACGTTTGTTTTTCATTCAGTGGTTAGAGAAACCAAAAATTTTACCCAAGTAAGAGTAGCGATTCTTCATAATAAAATTACTGAAGTAAAAATAAAAATAACAGCGTAGTAAAATGTTCCTAAAAGTAGATTTTTCCAAAAAATTTACTCAAGTAGATGTAATTGAGTAAATGTAACTAGAGCATTGAGTATAGAGCGATTTCAGAATCACCGGCCATTCTCCATCAAACGTTTTTCCCAGCATTCTTAGCTAAAAATACACATAAGTAAATCCTATTTACTAATTAAGTACCGACAGCTGGTTCAACTGGGAGTAAAGGGATATTAACACAAATGTACGCAAAACTTTTCAAATGTGTATTTGTAATAATACCTTTTATGAATCATTACCATTCAATTTGATATCTCTGTTGGGCCATATAAAATACATTTAAGGTTGTGGTTGAAGAATAACAAAATGTGGAAAGATAAAAAAAATATTCAAGATGTATGAATATGTTTATAAGATTAAACATTGATAATAATCAGTGAGCCTTTGGTAGAAAAGTTATTAATACAAGTATCAGAATGTAAGTAATTAAAGTGGGAAGGAGAGAAAAAAACCTCCAACTTTAACCTGAAAAGCTGAATAAATGCATCAATTCCAGCAATGATTACCAGAAGCTATATTCCCTAAATTTACATGTTGCCACGGCAACATCACTAACAACTTAGCGCACAGACCGAAAGAGAAACACCCCAGACTCGTAGAGAAAAGATGCACATGTCACCCTGCATAATGAGGAGAGACGTGGGCCGCCACTTATCGTGTCATCCTCTGCTTTGGTCATTCTTCCACAGCGAGACTCTGAATGGAGAACGTCTGCAAACCCTCAGATCCATTCAGTCTATGGAAATCCAAACATGTGGTCTGGTAGTTTTTAAAGGTGTCATGTATCTAATTAGATGGAATCCTCATTTTTTAAAGGAGCTTAGCTGGTTTGCATTTAAATATATATATACTACAAAATTAAACCTGCTGCCAAGAGTGGCCCAGACATTTCTAAGGTTTGTGGGGCAACTGGGCCATGTAGGTTTGGATTTCTTTCCTCCATTAATAATAAAACACATACATTTAAAAACTGTCTTTTGTGTTTACTTGTGTTGTCGCTGAATAACATGCCAACTGGTTTGATATTCTGAAATAAGGAAGTGTGACAAACGTGAAAATAAAAAATAAAAAATAGTCCATCAAGACAGCGGCAAACACTTTTTCACCCCACAGCAGGACAACAGGAGATATTTTTCATACCGAGTAAGTGTTTCACTCAGGAAGATGATTGGCGGTACACCACCTCCAACCTCCATTTTCTGTTTCAATTATAATCATCTGTAAGTAACCAACCAATTAAGGTTATTTTGGGACGGTAAAAATCGAAGTTCACCAGGAAATAAGAACCTTCAAAATCCTGAGATGTCCCTTTAACGCAGTTGCAAGCGCATTTTAGTATTTCAGGTAAAATCTCCTTGACTTTTCTTTTAAATTACAGCACCACTTTTTCAAATCACGTGTTTCATCAGTCTTTACCTGAAACAGTTGTTGTGGAACTTGTTATAAGAAGCCATCGTGATGAGACCGCCCCAGGCGCAGCCCAGGGAGTAGAAGATCTGCGAGGCAGCGTCTCCCCACACCTGCAGGGACAAAACCACAAAGAAACAGAGGCAATGCCAGGGGAAGAAGAAACAAAACACTTCAATTTAAAATAAATATTTTCCAAGTTAGCTCAGTACATACCTTTGCATCAAGAACCTTCTGCCACTGTGGAGTCAGGTAGTACTTAATGCCGTTTATAGCGCCGTCCAATGTGATCCCACGGATAAACAGAATAGTCAAAACGACGTAAGGGAACGTGGCTGTGAAATACACCACCTGCACACGGACACAGGCAACACAGAAAGCTGCTGAAATCGGTGGAAGTGCTTCACCTGCGAATACGAGAAACGCTGTGAATTTGTACTTGCGACCTGACCTTTCCTGAAGACTTCACGCCCCTGATGAGGCAGAGGAAAACCACGAACCAGGAAACAGCCAGGCAGCCCAGGATGGGGAGGCGGACCTCCCCGAAGTTTCCTATGTCATCGGAGATGTTCAGCACATAGTGCCTGAAAGGAAAAGCCAACGAATGATCAAATAGTCGACACGTTTCATTTACTGTTCCCCAAATCTGACGTCTGTATATTGTAGAATAAGAAAGGAAGCTACCACAAATTAGCTGTTCTCCATCCATGTCTTCTCACATTTTGTTACGCAACAACCAGAAACTTCAATGTGTTTATGCACTTTATTTTTACTGACATTTTCTGTTTCTCAACAGAATATTTTGATTGTTTTATCACCTGGTACGAGGTATGGCTGTCCACCCAGGCCCCTGAGTTAATGTTTATATGCAAACTAGAGCCAGTAGTTTAACGCGTTAATTTCAATGGATTAATTACATAGATTTTAACATGTTAAAATGTTTTCAACACAATAATTTTTCCCCCCCCTTTTTTTTTTTTGCTGGAACTAGCTGAGGTTCACTTTTGCTTCGAAAAACTTTCTGATGGGATATTGGAGAGGAATTATTGTTGTGTGTAAGTTGTGGAAAAAGAAGCTTGGCTCAAATCGCATCTCAATACAAAACATGTTGCAGCAACACAGATGTCCCAAATGCTAATGTTAGCATCAACAGTACACATTTCTAAAGCAGTGTTTCTTTTAAGTTTTTGATGAAAATGTGATTAATTTTGATGAATTAATTAAGGACAGACCCTGCAGTTAACTCTATTAACGGCCTTCTTGTCTTTCTCCTATAAGGATCCGAAATTAAAATCACATAGATGTATTATTATAGATTACTTATAATGTAAATAAAATTGTTAGCGTGCTGGTGAGTCTAAATACAAATCCACAGCCTAACATTTCATACTTTAATCTGCAGTTGCAATTGAAAATAATGCGCCACTTTCAGTTTGTGTTCACATGATTTGTGGCTGCAGCCTGAAGCAGTGGGAAAACATTTCCAAGGGTCTAAATACTTTCGCGAGACGCTGCATGCCACTTGTGCTGATGCAATCCAACACTGTTCAAATGCTGTCGCACCTCTAGTCACATCTTGTTCAAATATTTGACGGCTGTCCGCAAACACGCGCCATGTTTAATGCAAGCTTATCTTGCCAGGTGTAATGTCATTTCAACCGGCGTAAATAAAATAATCCTGAGGTTGTCTTTTACTGTAGTGATGCGTACAGATAAAAGTTGTTCAGTCAGCAAGACGTCTTCGGCATACCGACTGTGGGTTGCTTAGCAAGGCTTTGTGCAATTACATTTGCACAGACAAGAAAGAAAAAACGCAATTTCTCTCTCTGCCTCAGAAAAAGACTTTGCAATCTTAGTTTGAATTCGCAGCAACTCGATCTTACTTCCAGTACTCCTCGCTGGGGCTGGTCCTCTTGGTGCGGTTGACCACCTCCGTCACCCCGGCTACCAGGCTGGCGGTGGCGTTCGCCAGGCTGCCGTTCAGCTGGGCGCCGCTGCCGACCACCCCGCTGCAGTCCGGCGTGTTCCAGGGGTTGTTGCAGTACGTCCAGGGCAGCAGGTTCGTCATGGACATGAAGAAGTAGTAGAAGGCGATGCATATGACCACATTGTAGTAGATCCCGATGTAGGTGGACACCACCATCATGCCGTAGCCAACACCTGAACGGGACAGGAGAAGAAGAACCAAAAATAATAATAATAAAGGTGTGAAATGTCCTGCAAACGTTTCGCTTGACATTTTTGTAAGAAAAAACAGGCACTGTCGATTTATTACATAGTATTATGTTGTGTGTTCGCAACTTTTCTTTCATCCTGTTTGCTTAGTTCATTCACAAAACCAAAAGTTGGACGAAAACCCATTTGACCGCTTACCTTTGAACATAGGGCTGATCTTCCAGACACCCAGACACCCGAGGCTGGCAAACTGACCGAAGGATAACTCGAGAAAGAAGAGAGGGATGCCGCAGAATACCAACATGATGAAGTATGGCAGCATGAAGGCACCTGGGGAGACACACGGGCAAAAACTCAAGACACGATATTTCATTTAGTTTTACAGGTAATTGAAAAGAACCAAATGCATAAATGCTGCGAGGGAATTTTCCATCTACACGTTAATTGCTATCCAAAAAACAGAGGGATCTGGAAGGGGGCAATCGTGAGAGGCAGTTATGCACTGCATCATTAAACATTGCATAAGCAGAAAGAGGAGGGAGGGTAAAACTGTTAAAGTAAAGTCATTTAGTTATGAGTCAAACTAAGCTTCGTAATTAGTAGGCGGAGGTCTGGTAGTTTGGGACTTTTTCAGAACCCAATATCCATCCATTTATTTTTCTTATTGCTAGATTACCAGAATGAATCAAAGATATATCAAAAATTGCAGATTTCAATTGAACTGCAGCAGCAAGCTTCGGAGCGACCTGAAAATGACTACGCCTATTTGTGTAAAGGTGGAGCCATGCTCACGTCTGAACATGAAGTTGAAAACAGCATACGTTTCTCCATAAACTGTAAGCTTCATGGTAGAGTTCAAAGAACTTTATGCTGATTATGGATCGTCTGTCTCGTACTTGCTTTGCAGGACGGAGCAATTCTAACTTCAGGGAAAAATCAATAATGATTTGTAAGGCCACCGACCAACAATTACCACAGGAATCAATTTTCAATTGAGCCCAGAGAGGACTAATTGTAAAGCATTATAATTTTAAGATGCTAGAAAAGTTACAGTTTCTATTGTACAACAATGAATCACCCATCTTTTAGGGTCACACAATGTAAGGTCTATCCATTCTTGCTAAGAATCGGATATTAGCCTCCCCACGTTAACATATATTTGTAAAAATGACACTAAGTGTCAGATTCTACAAGACCATTGCTGCTTACAACACACAGATTGTGTGAAATATTTACCAAATACCGTAAACTAGCGAAAAAACAAGAAAAAGCAAACAAGAAAAAAAAAAAACATCACAGAAAGTGTAAATTATTTGTTCGGTAGTTTTGCAAACATCATGTCATCATGTCAGCTGTAAAAACCGTCCATGTCAAGTGAAAAATGATTTAGAAAATGACTGTAAACCAAAGGAAGATCTTCATTCTCACAACCTATTACAATTTGTACAGAATACATTTGTCCATATATGTAATAATTGTGTACAATCAGATCCTTTTTTATTTTTTATCAAAGTCTTTTCTTGGACTACAACTAATAGGGGAGGAAAATTCAGCTTTGCACAAACATTCACATCACTTGCTGATTTAGAAATACCAACCAAACAGGATTCCTCCACAGTTCTGCGGCGCCTGCAGATTTAATGTTTGAATGTAGGCAAAAACTGGTGACTATAGTCGGAAATATTTTTGTCTTTGTAAATTTGCAATTGGTTATTTGTGGGAGGAACTCATATTTAGATAGTGAAATGTGGAGTTAATAGCACATTTTAGTGGATTTAGAGCTGCATGTCTGAATGTGACTGCTTTGTCCACTTTATGAATAATAAAATTCAATGTTGTATCTACCTGGAAACATTTCAGAGATATGTTTGTGACAACAAATTCAACAGGATCCAAATTCAAAAACAGAATCCAAACAGGAACCAAAAAAACATTTTTTTTATTTATTTTATCCTATTTCTGAATTCCTTCAAGTTGATTAACCAGTTACGTATCAATTACAAGTTGGCTGGTTTTACTTTCGAAAAGAAATCAAACCTGCATCTTCGACTTAGCAGGAACACATAGCACTCCAAGTAAAGGAAAAAAGAACAAGTAAGCAAAGATAAACCTCATCTGTGGTGAGAACACGTCATGTGTTCGCTGAGGGGTCAGTAAATGTCCAGCTGAGGCCGTCCAGCCGTGCTCTAGCAGAAATTAGACGGCCAACCGTGAGAAACATCTGCATGTGTGTTTTCGGGTGTAATCTGTCGTACCAGCTGATCCAGGGCAAAGTTAGAAACCTCGTCACTACGGCTAAAGAGTCAGCCATCTTCTGCATGCTACACAACATCTACCGATGGATGCAGAGTCAGGGCGTGTGGATGCAGCTCTCTACCAGGATCCCACCTGTGTGTCAGATACATGAAGTACAACAGCTAAACAATCTAGGAGAGACAGTTTGTGGCTGTAACTGTGATTAAATCCACTTTATTCACCACTTAGTGGACGTCTGAACTGGTTCCGCTGGATTTTGTTTACTGCTATAAGAGTAAAGGGAGTAAAGGGAGCACGTGTACACCACACTTTTCAGATTTTTATTTTTTTTTTATGTTTTTTTTTTTATGTTTTAAAAAAAAATAAATCAAGCAGTGTTATTTCCACTTTAAAAACAAATGTGTGTTGGTCTAGCAAATGAATCCAAACAAAATATTAAGTCCAAAGCCTGTGGGGTTTATTTGGCATGTTTTGTAAAAAAAAAAAAAAAAAAAAAAAGAAAAGGAAAAAAAAGTGGATATATTTTTTACAAGGCAATGCTTATGTAACAGTGTTGACACACTGGGAATGTTTGAAGTGATGTGGTTAAATTGTAAAGAATGAAAACACAGATTAAATGAAATTAGGCAAATTTAATTAAATGTCTTTCAATGTTCTATTATAGATATACTCCACAGTTTGGTCCTTCTCTCTCCTCTACGCAACATTCCTGACAGATTACTGTCCAATAGAAGCCACTAACCCTAAGCAAAAAAAAATTCTCTCAAAAGAAAAAATAACAACAAAAAAAACACTAACTAGCTAACAGAACAAAATGAAGATGTTTCTAATAATGTGTTATGTGTGAAACTGCTTTTGTAATGAATCTTGTTTTTATGATGTGGACCCCAAGAAGGGCAGCCATTTTTACGAAGTCGGCAATGGCTCAACTTTTGCCTGACAGAAAAGTCTCAAGAGCAAAAACAAACTACGTATGATATGCAAGATTAAATATTCCTGCCACCACAAAATTTAAGACCTCTTATGAATCAAAGGGCAAATACTATTTTTACATGAATTTAAGACATTTTAAGGTCTTGGTGCTTTTAAGACTTTTTAAGGACGCAGGGGCAACCTCTGTAACGCCACTACTTTATCCAAAGGCAGCTGGAACTCGTACCTCCTCCATTTCTGTAGCAGAGGTAGGGGAACCTCCAGACGTTGCCCAGGCCCACTGCATAGCCCACACTTGTGAGGACAAACTCGATCTGGTTGCCCCAGTTCCCCCTCCGGGAGTTTTCATCCTTCTTCACGGGCTCCCCTGGAACGGCTCCATTCTGTAGCAAAGAAAGAAAGAAAGAGAGAGGGAGGGAGAGGCACATAGGTGACTTCAGGTTGCAGCGAAAGCGAGTGGCTTTCCAAGATAGTGCTGCTACAGTGAGTCCAGCAGTTTCACATTCCACATTAAAAAAACCACCTTATTGATTCCGTAAATTGGCCTCAGCCTCAGTTCTAACAGCTAACAGCTTATCTTTTTCTCTTGATTGTTCAGCTGAATGTGAAGTTCGGTTCTTCAAGTGTCATGGTTATTATCAGTTATTATTATCTCCTCTGCCCCGAAGTGGAGCATAAGGTGGGCTCGCTGGAGCAGAAAGGATGAGAAGTGAAATCAGTGCCTTTAGCAAAGCCTCCCAGCATTCACTTTGTGCCGCCCTGATTTCCAACTTCTCCTCTGCTCTCCTCCCTCCATCGCTCCATCTGCTGGCATCAGATGGCCGCTCTCCCGTGACCCCTGCGCCCCAGACCCTCAGCTGTGTGTCTTGTCGGCCCTGTTTGTGTCTGCCCGCTGCTCACATGACGGCCCTTGTGCCGCTGCTGCACGACAGATAAATACTGCCAACTCAGATCGCCGAGGTAGAGCTCGAGGTGTCGCGCACGGACTGGAAGTAATCCGACATTCGACTGACTGAGTTCTGCCGACTCAGTTGAGCAAAAGCTGCGGCGAAACGGCAAAAAAGGTGAAATTATCCAACCGATGGGCCGGAGTGCATGAGCGAAAAATGTTTGACTTTAGTACATTAGACAGGGAAGAGCTTAAGACGCGTTTAAATATCTCTGCTTCCTCCTCCCATCATTTTTAAACACTAATTTCAGCTTTTCAGTTTCACGGTGTTCAGGCTCGACGACGTGCCAAAGAAAAGCGATGTGAGCGCAGAGCCGTTGTCAGGCTGCGGCTGCAATACAGAGGTGTCGGTGTTGTCAAGGTATCATATCGCTGAGTAAAAATAACCCACTAAAATGGTATTTATGCATATATTCATAAAATCATTTGACTTTTTAAGACAGAAAAGGAGGAGCTGTTGCTACAGTTGCTAAAGTATAACATTGATTGTTACAATAGCAACTCGCAGGTATTAAAGACTGGCCAGAATGACTGCCGTTTTCTCTGGCTGTGTTGGAGAATAATTTACTTGCAGCTGTGCACTGCCAGTCAGCTGGCAGAAATCAGTCCTGATTCCTACAGCAGAGACGGTGTAAGACTTACCTCTAACCGAGTAATTTAGTAAAACAGTAGCAGTAGTGTTAGAAGATTAACAAAACGCTTTTTGCTTCTGCACAGCAAGTATTGACAACTACATGTACGTTTATTCTGCATTTCTGCTCATGTCTTTGTCTTGTTAAAAAAACATTAAAAGTTAACGTAAGCATAATAATCAGTATGCTGTCAGTTAGGATATGTTGTCTTTCATTGCTAAGTAATGCAGTTAGAGCTCATTGTGTCACATTTTCTGTGAAAATATAGAGATCCCTTGAAACTGTGGTTTCATATACTCAGTGTTATTGTAGCGTATGCTGGATATAACTCAGAAGTAGTACACTTTTGCTGATAAAGACCTTTTCCCAACAAGCAAAGCTCCTACAGAGACATCATGTTCATGAACATGAAAAAAACACACTTAGACAAAATAGCAACAACCATATAAACAGCTGCCATATTTTCTGGAAGAAAAAAAACCCCTTGTCTGTGAGTCCAGCTGTGCACGCATGTTTGGAGGGAAAACAAACGCAATTTCTCCGGCTTCCTTGACCTCTGTTTCCACAGGTCGTCGTACTGCAGGTGCGGCAGACAGAAAAGATCAGCAAAACAAGCTCCGTCGCTCGGGGGGAGCCTCCAAGTGCAGCCGGCGGCTGCAGCGGTGCGTGGGTGGGGACCACCAGCAGAGACGCCGCCGTCGCAGCGGGAGGCGCATTACAGCATCTCCGTCCCAGAGTTGACTTTGGAAGAGCAAGAAGCGGCGGAGCACACGTGTGCAGCTGTGTGCGCGCTCCCCGCAAACATGTCGGCAGTACTTCTTGTGCCGACCGGGTGTGGGCGTGCAGGGAAAACACACGCAGATGCGCAAACACACGGCGTGGCAGGTTGCGCTCGACTCTGCGACAAGACAAACAAGAGCGGGAGACGAAACTCTGGGAATAGCAATGATCCTTGGATCTCTGTTGTTTGTTCTACAAAAGCTCAACTTGATGTACAGACTCACACACACACACACAGCGTGCATGTAGAATCTGAAACTAGTAGAGCAGGGACAGAAGAGAAAGAAAATGTTGAGTATAGGTGGGCATTTAATGCTACAGTGACATTTCAGCTTATAAATTCTGAAACAGACACGTCTTTTACTTACACTTTCATGGCTACATGAAAGTCATAAAAGTGCTTTCAAGAAGATTCTGAAATATTTCTTCTTAAATGTTTCATGTCATCAAACTAATACTATTAACAGACAATGGAAAGTTGAGTAAAAACTTCAAATTTCAAACGAGAACTTCCTTCAATCCAAACCAATCTGGCAATTGCCTCACCAAACAAAAGTTTGATTTCTGGAAGGCGTATAGAATCAGACAACAAGAGTCTGACAAGATGAAGCAGACTTAAATATCTAATAAACCACCACTTCAAAGGAAACATTTTGGAAGGGGAAAGTTGAGCTACATCTGGCAAAAAACTAAAGGAACATTGAAAAGACCATCAAACAAGGTGGAGGCGGTATGATGGTCTGGGGCTCCTCTGATGCCCCAGGACTTGGACAACTTTTTCCTAATTGACGGAACAATGTATTCCGCTCTATTTTCTGGAAGAAATTCAAATTGTAGCATGAATGGTTGACTTAAAATGCAGGCTTTGTATGGCCTAATCAAAATCCATTTCAGTTATTCCAATGCAACCTTAAAAAGTCACGCAGGGTCAAAAACCTGTGTGATGTGACTGTATGCTTTGCAAAGAACAGTTGGCCAGAACTCTTCCCGAGTGGAAACCTACCAATTGCATTAGAGGATAAAGTTTGCTTGTTGATCTGAAACATGCAACAGAAAAGGAAAAACAGCTAGAAGAACAGGGAAATAAGTTTTTCTTAATCTGTAATGATTGACGTAAGCTACTCATGCATCAATTGACCAGAAGTTTAATTAAATCAAACGTTCCAGTTGGAACCTTCGCGCGTTTCTGGTACTCCCGTAAATCTGACGCACAATCAGCAAACCGGCCAAAAAGGGCCGACAGTTGTTCTGAATATTACGTAAACTTAATCTGGTGACATTTTTGCTTTATAACATGTACACAAGCTATATATTAGAAACATCAGAAACGGGCATCTTCACTGGCAAGCTGAGACACCGTTTGGTCAGAAGATGAATTGTGAAACTTGAAACCTGACCGTACAAATATACATGCTAGAACCTTCATCAAGTTAGATCTGAATGATCGCTGTAGGAAGTCTTTACACTCCATTTATCTGTTGTTGGTCTCTGGTCTGACCATATGGCTGCCCGTCTCCAGCAATACATAGAGCTGTGTAACACGCAGTCATTTATTTTCTTTTTTATCAGTTACTGCCTCTTTAAATGTGGAGGGTCTGGAATACTGCAACACAGCTAAATCAAGATATCAAAATCTTTTTTCCCCCTTTACAATCACGTTCCTGCGCACCGATGTCTACAAAAAATGATGGTGAAGGAAAGCTAGCTGCAACAAAGAGCTGCTGAAACACTAGACAGTTTTGCAACGTTCAGGACAGCAATCTTTTTTCTGCAGGTTTTGTCTGCTTATGATGAAACCTTCTTATTAATAAATAAATGTATTTAAGACAGGTCTGATACAAAAAAAGAGGAGAAAAGAGAATAGTCATAAGATTGTTCTTGAAGCAGGTGGCTTTAAGTTGTGCAGCTGACAAACCCTGAAGAGCCTTTAAATAAGTCTGACTCATTCTCCGACGATAAAGAGCCAACGACTCTCATTTTGACTTAACTGCTATGAAATGAAAGGTGCACATGTTGAACAGGGATCTCATTAAGATGGACCCAAAGCGATGACTAACTCTGAGCTTCGACCACAAGCTGAACCCTGAGGGCGACATCGGTATCTGACCACGGAGCATCTCTGTGGCCAGGTGTTGCTAGCCTGCGGCGTTAGCTCCCTGGACCTCCTTGTCAGACATGCAGACGCTCTTCTTCCCTCCGTCCATCCACTCCTCCGTCACATGCTTCTCCAGGACCATCTGGGCTTTATGTAACCATCAGTCACCTCTCTTCTGTCCTTCGTTTTAGTGCGTAGCTTTCACCAGATTTCTTTTTAAATAACCGCTCTGACCTTGCTCAAACCCAGGTCATTTTTTGGACATTTCTGCCGTCGTACAAGAGCAAAACAGATAAAACCCAAGAGCAGCTAATGAGACAAACTTCAGGAATAACCAGCAGAATTTGTTTTTGGGAGGTTTCTGCTTTGTTTATTATTGTCTGGGGTCCCTTGCTAAGAAATAAAAACATCAACATCAACTATGAAACATTTTTGTCATGCTGGTGCTACGAACATGAATGTTTTAATAAGGATTTTTTATTTTATCTGCCAAATCGACAAAGTGGAGCATCGTAGTGAAGTGAAAAAATTTTCAAGATACAGATGAAAAGATTTTTGCTTTTTACTTTGTAATTACAGCTGCACATCTTTGTGATATTTCTATGATTTCTACTTTTAGAGGGTAATCATTTTTAAGTAATAATAAAAAAGACATCAAGTCTTACCATAGAGTTTAAATCGGATTTAAGCTTAGACTTTAGCCGGGATATTCTAACAAACAACTTTTTTGCCCCTACTCACAAATTGTATAAATATTAAAAGGCTTTTATAGGCCTTTAATATTTTTTACAAAGCGCTGTAAGACCAGCACATACTAGACAAATCCTGAAAGTGATGTTACAAACATGAACTGGCGTTCAAAGAAGAGATTTAAACTGATGATTGGCCGCATCACCCAACATTCGGCGCTAAAATTAGACTCGAGTCCCCAAAGAAGCTAGACAAATTGTTGTCATTAAATATTCTGCGAGGGCATTCACACAGGTTTGAGATCAGCGCTCCGTCAAAACGTCCTGTTACGAACTGTTCCCTCCGCTGAGCTGATCTCGTAAAGAATGCCGGCTCAGTGCCTCGGATGGAAATGCCAGCAGAGCTGCTGATCGGCTCTGTGCAGACTCAGACTCCGAGCGCAGGGTGTGACATAAGTTGGGATCGCAGCGGCTTATCCAGAAGCACGCCGTTTTCCAAATATCTGCAGTTGTAATGCAAACTCTCCCGTCCAGGTAGATCAGGTGCTTATTGCACACTCTTAAAGATCACTGTTAACATTCGGATAGCTTGCTTCCAACAGCCGCTGCAGGACTTTCAACTCGGCTTCTTAAAAGTTCAACTGGTTGGTCACATAAGGATGCACTGATTGAGTTAGTTAGATATTTTAGCTGCTTTTTTTGTCTTTTTTTCTCTTTCAGCAGCGCAACAAGCAAAATTCAATCCACTGTTTGAAAAAAAAAAAAAAAGTGTTAAGAAATGTTTAAATCCCAGGTAATTTCTCATGTTTTTGTCTCTTCAAACTGAATTCTCACTATTCTCATGGCAGCGTTCGCTAAATACACAGCTAAGCTCCTTTGGTTGCAGGAACAAAGTTAAGTACTCGTTCATTTTCAGAGTTTCTTCCCGGATTCGCTGCAGAAGCGTTGAAGCTCATGATGGATGTCTAACGGAGTGTTATCAGTGCTAGTCTCTTCAGTTTTCAGCTGTCCTAGATCTGCTTCCCGGGGTGTTTTGGATATTTGATGTAGATCACGTACTACTGACATTTAAATCTTCAGTCTGGCTTGGAGTAATTGTGAGCAGTCTGGGAAAAGGTCAATCACAAATTGAATTCAGTTCAGCTTATTTATGAAGCACTAAAATTCTGGCAAAAGTCATCTCAATGTATTTTTACTCTCTACAGAGTGCATTAAGTGCCAGTACTCTTCTAATCTCATACAAATACAGGACAGAAAAATGGGTAATACTTTTTACACAGATCGGCCTATCGACCAATAATAGATCACTAATTTTTTGTAGAAAAATGACAAAAAAAACAAACAAAAAAAAAACAACAAAAGAACAGAGGCAGGTCTAAATCAAATCCACGAGACATATTTAAAGCATCATGGAGCCACTCATGTTACCGTTAAGCCTCATGATGCTTTCAGGGTACTCAGTTCTTGGATGTTTGGGTTTTTGGTTTGTTTTTTATGGGTAATTTGTGCTTCATAGTTTCGGCCATATTAGTTTGTTCCATTATGTCTGTTTTCATAGTTTGTTGTTGTGTTCCCGTTACTGAATATCTATTCCTTTCCATTTTGTCCTATCGTGAGTTACAGCGTTTTAGCCTCAGTTGAGGTCTTGCCACATTTCTGTGCCGTCTCCTGTACCCTGGATTATTGCTCGAGAGGTCTTGCCATATAAATTCATCTCTTCGTATTTTCCTTCTTAGCTTTTTATTCTTGCATTTTGTTCTTTGTGCATTTCTATCTACTTTCTTCAGATCAGTGTTAACCTTTCTTCTTCGTTATTAGTTTGCCTCCTGTTTCTGATTGCGGGGTCAGCGGGGTCAGCTTTAGTTCGATGCGCTCCCGTTAAGTTAACAACTTTTGCAGCTGCATTGTATCTAAGTTTCTAAAATACTTTTTAAGTTGTTTTGTACAGTTTATACAAATTTCCCAAACAAGCAAAAAAATGAACTACATTTACCATGTTTCAAGATTAAAATCTAACAAACTAAAAAAAAAAAAAAACGTCTCAAAGGAGTCGACAAGAACCCTGGAGGGCGGTTTTAGAGAGACCAGAACACACTTTGGACACTTTAGTTCCCAGTCAGCTGAAACTCTAAAGTGGAAGAAGATACTTGATTCTAGCAGGACCAGCAAGATTCCTTTCACGTAGTAAAAAACAGCGACAAAAAAAAAAAAAAATCACATGCACCTCACAACACTGTTGGCTCAGACAATATTAAAACACAGCGCTCTTATTTGAGCTTCTTTTTCTTATTTAACTGATTCTTCCAATACTTCCGCCTTCAGTCCGACCTATTAGTCCCATCTTCCTCCTACAATTGCAACGAGGAAGCAGTCAGTAACGCGCAGAGCTCTGCACAGACCTGATAATCTCTGCAACAGAAAAGCGATTTGCCACTGCACCCTGTGCGCGTCAATTGCTGTCTGAAAGAATTTTATTTAGACGTTCCCACTGTGGAGCGATGACATTTTACCGACTGCTCACAGCCTTCTCTTTTCTCTCGCTCTCAGACGAAGCTACGGTTGTTGAAGTGAAGGTTCACACTGGTGGTTTAGGCAAACGAATGTAGGTTTGTGTTGTTTGTATAGTCCGAATTTTAGTTCTCCAAATTTGAGATCACCTGCTTGTACCGGTTTTGTCCAAATCTAATTTTTCAAACCAGTTAGTGGAGAAGCAGCTTTAGTCGTCTTCACTCGGTAACAGCATTCGCACTAAAAAGTGGACGTGTTTAAACATTGTGCGCTAGCGTCACTGTTCAGAAACAAATTTGAATTTTAAGGTTAGAAATACAATTTTACGGTACATCTATAGGTATATTTTTGGTAGACTCTAAGTCTTAAGTGTATGTTCAGTTGCATTTATCACCAAATCTTACAAAGTAATTTTACTGTTGTTTATAATGCAAATATCTTACTACACTTGAAATAAGACAAAAGTGACATACAAGTGTCTTTTCAGCGAGATATAGAAGCTTGTTTTAAGTCAATAACTCCTTAATGTCGTGCTAGCTCTGTTAGCAGAAAAATTTACTTATAACAAGAAAATTTCCCCGTGTTAAAAGAGAAATAATCTGCAAATGGAAGTTTTCAGTCAATATGAAGGAATTATTTACCTGAAACTAGCTTCTATATTTTGCTAATAAGTTACTTTTAAGTGAATTGCGTCTTAATTCAAGCTTACTAGGACCTTTGCACTAGAAGTGAGACAAAAATACTTGGTAAAATTGTGTGTTTTTGCAGTGAAAACAATTTGCACTTTCTTTTGGAAGTCTATACATTCACTGGAGGCACAACAAATGTTCAGCAAATAAAAATGCACGATCATTGAAAAGTCGAGTCGTAGTTCTGTTCAGGAATGTAATCAGCTTTTCTCCAGGTGAGTAAAAGAGCAGCTGCAAATGACAGACTTCAGCAACACCCAAACCCTTTGTTTCAAAAACCATCAGATTTTTCTTATCAACACGTGAGAAAATTGTCTTGTGGAAATGTTTTTGTTTTTTATTGCTTGTTGCCGCAGATACTTTTGCCGTCGCCCCCTGACTACACAGCTGTGGCCTGTGAACTCAGGACATTCTCTCAGCACAGACTTACAGCCCACAGTGTGTTGTTCACCCTCAAGCTCATTTCATTGTTTTGGGAAATTTAAACCGGGGACAAATTTTACGTAACGACGGGACAGACCGACAGGAAATTCGGCTGTAACTCTGACCCGTCCTTAGTACTCAGTGTCAGACTTTTTTTAATTAAGACGTTATTGAAAACAAACATCCGTCGGGCTTAACTCACTGGTACAAATTCTATATATGTAGAATAAATAAGAAAATTCTGTCAAAAAAATCTGCTGCAGCTTTTGGACGTAGTCCAGGATGGATTAACCTCTTGTATTTTCAAATTGCTTATAAAGGCTTAGCCAAAGTTTCATGAGCCTTTTTGAAGGAACCTCTAATTCTTTCCACACTCAAATTTCTGGACATTTCTGTCATGGATGGATGAACTTACGACCGGAAGGATTCATAAAACTTTTAAAACGTTTTATCTTAAAACATAACGGTGTTAATTGTTAATTTTCTGGTTAGAAAATAGTTTTTTTCCCCAAATTATGTCAGAACCCTGCTTTTGGAATGTTAGAAACCTAAACTTGTATAAGAATACATGTAATTTCTAATGCATAATGTGAGTTAAGAATCCACCATGATCTATCTATAGCAAGTATTTGGGGTTATAAATAGCACGTGTGCTACCTGTTTCTGTGAAAGAGCTGCTGGCTGGTTCACAGCTGTCATTTGTCAAATGTAAGCTTACACCATCGTTAACTCTGAGACAAAATTACACAAGAGTCGTGAGCACTAAGAAGTCAGGAGCTGCTCAGGCAAACTGGCAGCTTGAAAGAGAGAGGGCGATGCGGAAAGGATGTGAAGAAACTGCGTCGTCAGCGTCGACATCTGCTTGACATTGAAAGCAGAAAGGTCACACAATGAAAACTAATATTGGGTGTGCCTTTAGAAGAATAGCTTGCACTGAAAACCTAAAATGACTTGCGGTTTCCATTGTTATGTTGCTTTTATTTTATTTCCTGTTAGGATGACTGGCAGCGTTTGCAAACCTCACTCAATGACAATGAAGGTTGTATAATGTCAGGAGACTTGCAGAGATTCTGCAATCAAATTTTTTGTGCCCAACTTTTGATATGTGGCTCGTGTGCAGCTTTGACCACCTGTTCCTAGCTGAATGATCTAAGCTAAATAGTCAGTCAAATATATATTTCTTTGCTTTATCTTGCCATAAAACAATCTGAAAGCAACAATATCGGCAGTGGATTTGCACTTATGCTAGCAGAAAGAACAGTTAGCTTTATGGAAAATGCAGATTTGTACTTTAACTCAAAAACTAAAAATGCTATCAACATTCAGCCTTCATAGTGTCTGCTCTCTCTGTTGCTCTCTCTCACAACATGAATGGACCGTAGAAATAACTCGGCTTTAAAATGGTCTCATAAATCTCCATTCTTCCAAGTCTGTTGTCGGTAGTTGACATGCAGTAAGTTGTGCTTAAACCTCAACAGCGCAGATGTAAATGTTGCAGAGATTAAGTGTGAAGCTCTCCCTGTTACCGTCTTGTGTGGATCTCTCTTCCTGCTCTTTGGTAAAGCCCAGCCGGTCCAAAAGAGCTGAAAAGATTCCCGTGAAACAGGCAAAACAACATGTTGCCATTTAGTCCAGGATTCCCAGCCAATGGTCACCCTTCCACTTATTCCAAATGGCACACGTAATCTCCCCTGCTGCACCTATGCAGAGTTTAGTAAACATGTCTGTCTGTGCCGACTGAACCCTCTTGGCTATTGTGGCACAAAAAGCCCACCGGATCCCCCCTGAAACCGGGCAGCTCAAAGCGTCTTTTATCGGTGGGCTGTGAGGTGTGAGTAATGGGCCTAAAGACAGTGTGGACCGTAGCTTCTCAACCTGCTACCACTGGGGCCACATACCAAAGGATCCCATTGGGCAGGGATTGAATAAATCCCCCTCCATGGCTGATTAATTGAGTCCAATAGCTTGGGTGTCAGGAGCAAGATGAGAGGGATTCGGGTGCTTGTTAGATAAAAGGTGGGAAAAATGAACGGTTGCTCAGCCACGGGTCACTTACACGACGCATCTCTTCACGCACTAAGTAAATCATTTCCAGCTCATGGACACAAAAAGCATCTTGCAATGTTGTCATATTTAAATCTAGTACAACTTCTAAGTACAGGTGTCCGTTCATTTCACTTTTCCAAGGCATCAGGCATAATCTTTGTATCAAAACAAGGAGAAGTGTCAGTGTGGGGTTGTGAACAACAGCACCAGTTTAAATTATACCTCGTCTCCAAATACCTGTGCAATCTAACACCAATCTGTTTCATGGCTGAATCGACTTTTACTTCAGACAGTTAAAAAAGTTTTGGCTGGAAATGACTGAAATGGTTTTCAGTCGAATGGCCCAAACTGATGACTGGCCAGTTGGAAACCCAAAAATCTTTTTTTTTTTCTGATCAGTTAATCGACAATGCACCATCACAATAACAACAATCTGCAGTGTGAAAGTCGTTGCTGAGAGAAGAAGAGTCTTTAGGAGCGATCGGAATCAGATTAAATTTATAGCAGCAAGACAAGGCCTTAGTAAAAAGCGGGGATTGGATATAAGCTGCAAAATTATATTAAGTTATGAAGAAACTGACAAAAACAACTGTGATATTGAAATATATAAATCCAGGTAATTTCATGCTTAATGAAACACAAAGACTAAACCAGCTGTTAGGAAACTCTATAACAAGAAACAAAAACCTTTATATGAATCCAAAACTTAGTTTAATACACCAGAGCTCGTAATATCAGAACTGCATAATTTATTTGCAGTAATCGACAGGTAATATGTCCTGACTGAATGTTTTTCTAAATAGTTTTTA
This sequence comes from Alfaro cultratus, assembly GCA_903066825.1. Taxonomy (NCBI): domain Eukaryota; kingdom Metazoa; phylum Chordata; class Actinopteri; order Cyprinodontiformes; family Poeciliidae; genus Alfaro; species Alfaro cultratus. The sequence continues at coordinate 35,059 of CAEFZX010021347.1, forward strand.
GAAACATGTGTCAACAGCAGCAGCAAATTGAGTAAAAAAAGTAGAATGAGGCACTCTACTATGGTATTAAGATTAGCTTTTTACATGCAGACAATGGTTTAAACTCAGTATTCGGTAATAAGGAACAAACTAATGCTAAGAACAAATTCACATTAGCATTAATAAAAAAAACTGATTTCAAAATAAGCTATCCAAAAGTTCAATTAAAAACCTTAAGTCATGCAGATTAAACATCATAATTGGTCTCCCTGGATTAAAAGAAAGATATGAATTGTAAAGCTTTCATCTTGCAGTGCAAAAAAACCTATTACTAACGACCAATGAATGGATCCATTTCTCAAGATCTTAAAGCATTTTTGTACCATGAGAATCTTTGTCTACCTACCTATATACAGTATAACCAATAGTCATTTCTTACCACTGAAACGTTTTTGTTTTTTTTTAAACAAATTGCACAAGAGAAACCTTTTTTAAAAGATTCTTATCCCATGAATTTTTAGTAACTACGGCTGCCTGCAGACACAGAATCCTTTTGCTCCGTTCCTCTTTTTCTACAGGTGTAGGACAACGTCGGCCTGTTAGGGCGTTGTGAAGCTTCAGAAATAGGATGTTCTCGGATTAAACAGTGGCACTACATGAGCCTCGGCAGAAGAGATTGGGAGACCTCCAGCGGCTGACTGAAATGAAGACAGACACTGAGAGGTCCAGAGAAGATGTCACAGAAAGAGAGTTGGTGACGGAGGGGCCAAAGGTCAGGGGGCGGTAGGGTAAAGGTTAGGCCTGATTTTGTGTGGACCAGCAGGCAGGTTTAGCGGGAGCTGCTACATCCATCCTCACTCTCTCTCTCTCTCTCCCTCTTTCTCTCTCTCTCTTTCTCTCTCTCTCTCTCTCTCTCGAGTGCGCATGTGTGAGCGTCTGCTGCATGTGTGGAGTGGAAGGAGAACGAGTGTGAGGCTTTCTAAAGGTTTAAACTTTACTTTTCACAGTGGTGTTTCACTTGTTTTGCACTTTAACACATTCTGTTTTCACTGGGTTTTCAATAGTTTCTTTTTCGGCAGCACCAAGCTTTTAGCTCGGTGCGATGGCCGGGAAAAGCTACGGCTCTGCAGGCTTTAGGAGCCTTTCACGTCGACATGGTATAAAGATACCTGTTGGCGTGGATTTTTCTGTTGAGTGTGGTTTGGCTGTTGGGGAACTTGTCGGGTGTGAAAGTGTGATGGCAGCATCTAGGATGAATAATGCTGTGGTTATGTTTTTGGACTCGATTGAGAAGGTGAACAGCGTAGTTGAGAGGGGAATTGTTTTGAAAAATACGCATGTGGCCAATATGGCCCACACTCAGTCCCTAATACAAGGGGGAGCAAGCAACTCAAAACCCACACAGCAAAGCAGACATGTGCAAGGTCCTTTTTTTATTACAAAAAAAAATCACGGATAGTGGCACACTAAAAACAGTCCTCTTTTCTTCAATAAAATCCAGTATTTAGTAATCGTTTTTAAAAGTCACCGATCCGAGGCCACCGGTTAGGCTCCGCTTATTGTCCGGCTCCTAGTGGAAGCAATCCGCCTGCAGCGCACTCCGACACCGCTCCGCTCCTCAGCGTGCCACGCCCCTCTTCGGCCCGCTCCAACTAAAAGAAAGAGTAGGGAAACGCCAGCATCCCGCACCAAACCTCCGTCTAAAAACGTATTTCCTGCCAATTCGCCGTGACCGGAATGGAGCGCTACTTACGGGCGCGGGCAGAGGTTTTCCTCTGCCCTGATTCTTTATGCTGAGCCGTTTGTCCAACTCCCCGTTTCCTGCTTCTGGCGTGCGGGTCTCGTCTGCTCGTCTGCCCCTCCGCAGCGTGTCAGTCTGTAGTCCACAGAAATCCGTCCTGTCTCTCCTCTCCAGGCTCCTTTAGTCTTGGCCTCAATCAGCCTCTGCCGACACCTGAGGCCAATCAGCGCGCTCCGCCTCCTCAGACAACCACCCTCAGTCCAGTGCGCATGGATTGTTCAAGGGGGAAAAAAAGGAAAAAACAACAAACCCCAAAACAACAATATACATGCAAACCACAACAAAATAATCAAAAGAAAAAAAAGAAAGAAAACACCATCATATTTTCCCCTGTACAACATCCCCCCACACTTTTACAGTGACAGTCCCTGATGATATGGAGTGGTCCTGCCAATCTTCTGCTCTATAGCGAGCAGGCGGTTGTCCTAGGTTTGCTCTCGCAGAGCGCCGAGGTCCTAAAACCTCTTCTTGAAAAGGAGCTGAGGGGGTAAACATGACGCCATAAAATGGGGGACTAATGCAAGTCTCTGCCACACTCTCCTTACTAGCTACCAACTGGGGTTCGTCCCTTAAAGGAGCAATACAAAGTTTCAGTGCATTGCGGTGCAGCATTTTTTCACGGCCTCCCTTCTCCGGCTGCACTTTGTATACCACCCCTGTTTCACCTACTTGCTCCAGGATAACATGAGGTTCATCATTCCATCCTGGATGCAGTTTACCTTGTCCTCTCCTATTTCTGTCTCTCACCCACACCCTCTCACCCGGTGCCAAAGGCAAGGCCTGCGCTTTCCTGTCATATCGCTTCTTGCTATAAAAAGCCGCTTTTTTCATGTGCTTTTTAGCAAGTTCGTAAGCAAAGGACAGCTTTGCATGATGGTCTTTAACCCATCCTCCCATGTCATGTTGAGATTGGAGTTGTCCCACTCCTAAACCCACATCCACTGGCTGCCTCAGGTGTCTGCCAAACATCAGAAATGAAGGGGCATAACCTGTAGAGCAATGTACAGTGTTGTTGTAAGCCTGCAACAGTTCAGGTAAATACTCTGGCCACCTGTGTTGTCTCTCTGCTCCAAGAGACCGCAACATATTCAAGAGAGTTTGATTCATCCTCTCCACATTTCCATTCCCTGAGGGATGATATGGAGTGGTCCTGCTTTTAGTGATACCATAGCACTTGCAAAGCTCTTGCATTAAAGCAGACTCAAAATTTGGCCCTCTGTCTGTATGAAATCTAGCTGGGCAACCAAATGTCTGTATCACATGTGACCATAGCACCTGAACTGTTGTCTGGGCAGTTTGATCTTTTGTTGGAACAACCCATGAATAGCGTGTGAACCAATCAGTCATGACCAAAATATTCTGGTACCTATCTGTAGGTCTACCCAAAGAGAAAATCTAGGCCCACAACCTCAAGGGGGTAGGACACAGATATGGGGTGCAGTGGGGCCTTAGGCTCCACCCTGTTTTGCAAGCTACAGGCAGCACAGCCCAACTGAAACTGATGCACCTCCTTCTCCATATTGGGCCAATAGAAGAACTGACGAATTCTGGACAATGTCCTCTCCACTCCTGCATGGGCAGTTGCTTGATGATACTTCTCCCACACCTCTCTGCGCTTGCTTGTGGGGCATACAACTTGGAAAAAAGTTTCATTAGTTTTACAGTCTGTTACTTTTCGACAAACAACACCATCCCGGAGTATGAGTTTCCCCCACTGTTTCAAAATTTTACATGTGATGACTGACAAGTCCTTTCTGGTTTGTGCTTCAGGTAGAGTCCCCTGTCTCACATACCTTTGCACAACTTTCAAGTCCACGTCCAACTCTTGAGCAGTCTTCCAATCCTGTGTCTGTAATCCAGGCTCTTGAGGACCTGGAAAAGCTGCCACATTGGTTACATGGGCGGCTTGGTCCTCTGATGGCAGGCCTGCAGGAAATCTGGACAGGGCATCAGCATTAACGTTTTCCTTCCCTGCCCGATATTTCACAACAAAATCGAAGGAGGCTAACTGCGCTACCCAGCGTTGTTCTGTTGCCCCCAGGTGAGCAGTTTGAAGGTGTGCCACTGGGTTGTTATCTGTAAAGACGGTAAATTTGGCTCCTGTCAGGTAATCTTTAAACTTTTCGGTGATGGCCCACTTTAAGGCCAAAAGTTCCAGCTTGAAAGAACTGTAATTCGCATCGTTCCTTTCAGCAGGATGCAAACTTCGACTAGCATAGGCGATCACATGTTCTCTCCCACTTTGCACCTGGGCTAGGATAGCACCCAAACCATGTTTACTTGCGTCAGTATAAAGGACAAATGGTAGGGAGAAATCAGCATAAGCAAGAACAGGAGCTTGTGTAAGTGCAGTCTTTAACTGTTCAAATGCTTCCTGACAATCGGCTGTCCAAGTAATCTTTATTTCTGACCTCTTATTAGCAGGTATCCCAATCAACAGAGAGTTCAAAGGGCGGGCCATTTTGGCAAAACCAGGAACAAACCTCCTGTAGTACCTAGCCAGGCCCAGAAAAGCTCTGACCTGACGAATGGTATTTGGAACAGGGTAATTCTTGACAGCACAAATTTTTTCAGGATCAGGTCTCACCCCATTCTTGTCAACAAGGTGGCCAAGAAACTTTACCTGAGTCTGAAACAACCTGCATTTGTCCAATCTAAGTTTCAGACCATGCTGCCAAAGTCTCTGGAAAACATTTTCGAGGTGTTGTAAATGAGAAGAAAAGTCTGGTGAGTATATAATGATGTCATCCAAATAGACCAGGGCAGAGTCTGTAAGTTGGCCACTTAAGCATTGTTGCATTAGACGTTGAAAAGTGGCGGGAGCATTACAGAGCCCAAACGGCATGCGTTCAAACTCAAAAAGGCCGAGTGGTGTGGTAAATGCAGTCTTCTCTTGATCTTTAGGGTCCATCTCCACCTGCCAGTAGCCGCTGGCCAGATCCAGCGTTGAAAACCATTCAGCCTTTGTTAAAGATGTCAAGGTCTCCTCAATCCTAGGAAGGGGAAAAGCATCCTTATGAGTGACAGCATTAAGCTTCCTGTAGTCTACACAAAACCGCAGGCTCCCATCTTTCTTCCTCACCAAAACAATGGGTTCAGCCCATGGACTCTTGCTCTCACAGATAATTCCTTTATTCAGCATGTCTGCCAGAAGTGTCTTCATTTCTTTGTACATTAAAGGATGCAAGGGTCGATACCTCTCTTTAATAGGTGCTGCGTTACCTGTGTGTATGCTATGCCGGACCAAGTCTGTTCTGCCAACATCTTCTTCATCCACAGAAAACACCTTTTTCCACCTCTGAAGAAAGGCCTGGAGTTCTACCTTCTGCTGTGGGGGTAAATCCACAGAAGTTAGGAGTTTGTTCACCTCTTCACAGCTTTTAGGTTCTTCCGTCCCTACAACTTCTGTTACACCAACTTCGACCACCCCATCAGATCCCATAGTTAAACTGAGGTCGCCGGTACCCTGGATTTCAGTCTCCTCCACTTGATACAGTTGGCCTAACTTCTCGTAGGGTCCTATTTTTATTGGATATGGGTGAGGGTTACAGACTCTGACAGGCAGCCGACCCCGATCAACCACTGACAAAGTTCTTGCCACCCCCCATTGTTCTGATCCAGGTATTGCCTCCACCAACACCAACCCATTCCTGGACCTCATCTTCTGAGAAGCACGGCCCCAAATCACTGTTTCACAACTAGGGGGTACCTGTATTCCTCGGCGGCAGGCAGGTCGGACATACCCCAGGGAATCCCCTTCCATCTTAGTAGCAGAAATCCTCTGGCAGATGGTAAATGCTTCTTCCCAGACCTGGCGGGACTTCCACCTCTGGGGGGAGAAAGCTGACGCTCCACCCTTAAAAACAGTGTCCCAACAAGCGCCAATAACATTCATGCCCACAATAAGTGGGTGGGTGGAACAATCATCTTTTACAATCACAACACCCTTTTCAGGTATTTTAAGCCCTCAAAGTCCATAACAGCATACCCAGAGTATGGGATGGTGAGGCCATTTGCAGCTTTTAATGTGAACACCAAAGATCTGTCCCTTTTCATTTGAGGAAAATAAGAATCCATTATTTGTTGTTGAACCAATGTGACTTGAGAACCAGTATCCAGCAAAGCTGTCATTCTCACTCCACCCATAGATAACTCTATGGTAGGACATTTACCAATAAATGGTGCTGTGGCCCCTTGGTCATTTGTTATACAACCCGTCCCCACTGCCTGGGCCTCAGCAGTAGGGTTACCTAGTTTAAAGCTGGCTGATCCCCATCAGGTGCTTGGCAAAACCTGGCAATATGGCCTGCCCGCTTACACTGCCTGCAGATAGGTTGTCCATCTCTGGTCCAGCCACGGGAATACCCAGGCCGTCTTTGTGGTAATCTTGACACCCCTGGAGCAGCAACATCCCCCTGACTTTGTCGTAAAAGAGGTCTGATCTCATTAATTACTTCTTTTGCCAAATCTTTCATTTGTTCTTTAACATCCTGCATTATTTCTTTTTTTAAATCTTCCTTCCAGTTGGAGTCAGACAACGATCGGTTCTGTGTTGACTCACCTACAGCAAAACACATGCTCTGTAGTCTTTGTGAGCCGTTATGTTCCTCTTCAAGCTGCAATGCCTCTCGGTGAACAGCGACAAAGCCCTCTCTAGGATTGTGTCGCACATAGGCTCGGAGTGTGTGGGACAGGGGACCTTCGCGCAGGCCAAGTAGCATCTGGTCCAATAAGTTTGCATCAGTAGGTGCATCATCAGGGCTGCGCTGCCGCAACCTGCAGCACAGTTCTCTCAACCTTAAAGTAAAGGACTTTACAGATTCATCAGGTTTCTGAATGCAACCAAAAAATTGTGACTTCAACACAGCAACGGGAGTATTATCACCATACAATGTGTCCAAATAATTTAAAATCTTACGGACCTGATCTCGCTCAGCTTCATCTAAAACATTGACCTGTTGCTTCGCTTCCCCAGCTAGAGCCCCTATTAAAATGTCCACTTTTCTTCCCTCTGTTAATTCTTGAGCATTTAAAAGTCCATGCACTTGTTCTTTCCAGTCCGCATACTTTAGTTCACTTTCGGTCCCTTTATACTTGGGCACTGATGAGGAAAATAATTATGTTTAATGTCTTGATACAGTTAATCCTACAGCATGTGTAAAAGGTATATTGAACATTC
>CAEFZX010021348.1:0-33177 GCA_903066825.1 Alfaro cultratus
TTTTGGCTGAGCTCAATGTAGCCTATTTTGTTATGGTAGGAGTACTGCAATCTAGTCCAATTAGCGTGCTTAGTTACTGACTCAGTGTTGCCAATTCCTCAGCAACAAAAGTAGTTAAGGTGTTCCTTAAGATGCCAGAAGTGGATTTCCAGGACTGGGCAACCAGTGAGCGGTTGGAACATAGGAAAAGCCCATGGCAGCATCCACTGATCATTGAGAGAATTAAATATGATAGTTACTTTTTTTTTTTTTTCCAAAAGTATCCATCAACAGCAGAAAGACTTTTAGTTTTTCTGCTAAAAACTAGGTTTGTGGCAGAGCATTAACATATTTTCTACTATATATTTTCTTCTTTTACATGGAAGAAAATCTGAAGGCTCTGAGAAGTGAGAGACTTATTACATTAGCAATAGTAATGTTACTGGTCATATTGTCAGAGGGTTTTTTTCTAACATTTTTCTGTGGAAGAAAAAACGAATTAAAGTTTGGACTTACCAAACACATGATGTCAAGATCAAACAATTTTTGTTGTGAAATACTTGGCCATTCAAATATTAAGTAATTAGTAAATATTAATTCTCAATTTCTTGAAGCAAAAATGTTTAAAATATAAGTGCAAATTCAAATGTTTGTTCTGTATAAATACGGTCTCAGAAGGATAAATGCACAGACAAATCCAGTAAGAGAAAAAATAGCCAGGCTTTTATTATTAGAAAGTTTCAGAAAAGTTTGTCAATGTGACATTTTGCTTCAGAGAATACAGAAACACCATGATGTCACCTGGCCCGCTACACTTCAGATGTACTGGCTCCTGTGACTCAGACGGGAAGCTGCTTCAAGGGACGCCCTAGGGCTACGGGGCCTCAAAGAACTGGAAAATACACCCTTGACCGTCTTAAGAGCACTTTTCACTTCACAGTAAAAAGGCATTCTAACAAAGAGTCATTACTGAGGAAGCTCTGCTGAAGCCACAATAATGTCAAATAGAATTTAGCATTTTCTTCAGAAAGGCTACTAAAGCTTTCTATATTGAGATTTGACTTTATGCGAAAGACATACAGGCTAATCAACAGAGTGTTTTGATTTGGTAAAAGAAAAAAAAGAAAAAAGTTCTAAGAACCATACAGCAGTGAAATAGTTTTTAGGTAAGTGCAGTCACAGATTTTTTTAAAATTAAATCCACATTTTCTTTGTAGCATCTACCTCTTCACATTCAGGAATCTAATCTACAGCAAGAACCGATGAGAGCTTTCACCGAAAGAAGAAGCAGTCTAAATCTCTTCTTTGGCATTCTCGTTCCCTCAAGATGAATAAAATTCATTTTCAAGGTGGAAGTAAAACTATCTTTTCCTGAAAATATTCCACTAAATACACACATCTATATCCAAGCTGCTTTCAAAAATAATCTTAAGCAAAAAGCCTAATTGGAAAATTTCAACCTCAAAGTTTTCATTTGCCGAAGGACAATGTCAAATGAAACATTGTCCATCTGTTCTGTGTCTGACCGCACTTCTCCCTCTGCCTCTCCTTCCCTCCCTTGGTGGGGGTGCCGAGGCGACCTGTGCATTACAAGCAGAGGGCTGATGATTACATTGTTGGACTCAGAGCGATGCTCATGGTGTTGTAATCCCAGCAGTAATCAATATCTCTGGCCGCTTTACCATCCCATCACTTCTCCAGAATGTAAAATATCCCAGGGCTACACTTAGCCAAAACTTTAATTATTCTTTCAAAGTCATATGTGGATGGCAACTACTACAAATAAATTGCAATTAGTTTTTTCATATGATTTACTAGGGTTTGACAGTAAATTACCCATGTGTACTTTCTATATTTGTAGAAAGAAAAACAGAAAGAAATTTCTGATAAATCTCTCAATAAAATTAAAGCCTCTCTTTCCCCAGTTCTCTGAATATGCCAGTGTTACACACTCTGTGCACAAAGGCACACAAGTGTCATTCATACTGTAAGTTGAATGTCACAGTTGAAGCCAAATAAAGCTTTAATTAAAAGAAATACCCAAATAAATGCCATCTGAATTGGACTAAAGTGGCAAAGGGCAAATTGAAATGCTTTTCTTTTGGAAAGAAAAAACTCAAGCGGAGAGTTATGAGCTTTCTAGCAATGTTTTTGGATGTTGCAAATTTATTATTGATCCCCTGTAAATAATTTTTTTTATAAAATTCAATTCAATAAACTATTTTATCCCAAAAGGGAAAATAAGTATTGATGTAACTCACATTATCAAAGTATCAAAGAGCCATAGTGGATGGTGATGCTCTGGGCAGAATGGATCTCCACTAGTGGTCAGTCTTACAACAAATCTAAAGAAGCCTCTGACTAGAGGCTGCTGCAATATGACAGTACAGTGACATACCAACAATTCAATTTCCAGGCAGCAGAGATGATATCCCACAGTAACATGCCATAGATGACACTTTCAGTTGTTTGCAGGCACTGCTATTTCCCCTCATTTGCTTTTACCACTTCTCTTTGAATCTCTGTCTGGCCGTATTGTCAGAAAGCCAGGCAGTGCCCAGCATAAATCGATGGAAGAGATGTTTTGAACTTCCTCCTTCTCTCTCTGTTCGTTGGTCCTACTCTGCATTCATGAAGCCTCTTTCTAAACTCCTCTGGGATTATAGGCTGAAGTTCAGGTATTAGGGGTTGTAGTTCAGGTATTATTTGAGCTGTTGAGATGCTAATCAGCTGCTCCCAGTTGTAAAAGCAAGACCTTGTTACCACGGTTAAGCATCATAGCAACTGTCCAAAAGTAAAAATGCAAGAGTAAAAGTCCTTATAGCTACACAGCATTCAAACCCAGAGAGAATATTTGTCCAAACTTGCAACAGTTCAACCAAAACAACAACAAAAAAAGCATCATGAAAAGTCTGCAAAAAGAATAAAGCAAAACTAATATCAAAGAGCTGATTCAACATGTTGCCATGTTGAGCAGCAGTTCTAGAAACAAAACGTACATCAAGATGTTGACATACGTTTGAATAATCAAAGCTTTATGATTTGTGTACTTAATGAATGCAAAACAAAGTCTGTGCTTCTTTTAGCTCTGAAAGTACTCGCAAAGGACAAATCCTTAATGTTATCTAAAAATTAAAGTGGAAGTAGATGATAATTCTAGTGCACCAAAGGACAAGAAAAGCAGGAACCTGACAGCTGACAATCATATAAACTACCCATTTTAAAAATAGATTTCTACTGGAAGGTTGATACAACAGCAGATCTTTAATGTATTGTGGTGCTAAGCCGTTCAGTGATTTACAAACAACAGTATTTTAAAGTATATTCTCTGAGCTACGGGGAGCCAGAATAGGGACTTTAAAACTGGTGTTATGGTCTCTATCTTCCTGGTTTTAGTGAGAACGAGAGCAGCAGCGTTCTGGATCAGCTGCAGCTGTTTGACTGATTTGTTGGACAGACCTGTGAAGACGCTGTTGCAGTAATCAATGCGACTAAAAATAAAAGGCACAACAGTGCGTATCTTTAACCAAATACCTTGGAGAGGCACCTTCAGCCTTCTCTCTGAAGGTCACACCTACTATCAATTAAATGTGGCTGTCTTTATTTGCATTTGCATCTTTTAGCCAAAGGCGTTGTTCGTGAACAAGTTACAAAGAATCATAAGCATCTCATCATACATGAGTATCAATCTATTGAAGAGTAATAATGGTCCCACACTATTATATACATACCATGATATGGTACAATTATGTGAAACATAGATACATCCTGTATTATCTGTAGGGGGTATTAATGAGTCTGGATGACTTTTTTTTCAACCCAAAATTCAGAAAATGATGAAGGAGCAAGACACTAAAATAGAATGACTGCACACTACATATTTAATCACTGATCATCATAAAGAGGAAAGTTAGTGAGAGGTCAGCAGTCCAGCACTGCAGCACCTCTTCCTCTGCCAGGCTTCAGTGTCACCACTAAATGTGACGTTCAACTTGAGCTCTGTCAAGTTTACACTAGAATGTTTTGCTTTCTGCTGTTGTCTTTGAATTTGAAAAAGTAAATTATCAGTATTTACTACATTTTGAATATTACTTGATCACTTAACATGAAACATTCATTTCTAAATGTTTAGTATTGTTGTATTTTATGGTTTAGTACATATTTCTGTGAAAAATCTCATTGCAAGTCCTAAAGTTGGAAAGAAAGCTTTCAGTACTGTGACTAAACCAAATTGCATTCTTCTCAGCTTTTATTTATGTTGATGCAGCTATTGATCATGCTGAAGAGAAAATTATGTCTCTAGGCTGCAGTGCTCGTAGGTGGGCCAGGACATTAATCAGGAAATCAATTATGCTGTCGATTGGCCGGGTTGTGTTTGGGAAAGGATTGTGATCTGAAGATTCAGTTGAACTGGGAAAAATAAAGTATTTGTTTCACATTTCTACTGCACCATTAGAGTTTATACAGAATTTCAAGGGGTCTGTCTTTATATTTTAAAGTTCTGTGTAGACTGGTGGAATTATGTGTCAGAGATATTTTCTTTCCGGCACTGAGGCTGAGAGAACCTACATCTCTTGTGATGCTCAGGAATCTCATAAAACTGCAAATGAACTCATACTACACATGCAAATGCTAACGCTGCCAGGGCTGGAAGTAATGTATGTAGTTTTTTCTTCCATGCCTGCAAATTGACAGTACTTCTTGTTTTTTCCCCACATAACAACTACCACTAGCCTCAATGTATTTTATAGAGATTTTATGCCAGACCAATACTTGGTAGTGTATAACTTTGAATCGAGAAGGAAAGTGATACATGGTTTTAATCTGATACCTCTAAATAGAAATATATACTTTAACCAATGACCTTTATTTGTGTGTACAAATGAAGCTCTTCTGTAAAGTTCTCAGAGGTTTGTTAGACAACTTTAGTGAACAGGCAGCACTGTGAACAGTGAGGGCCAAGGCAGACAGTTCAGGGAAAAGTTTGTCAGAGCTTAAAGCAGAGTTAGCTCATAATGCAATAGCTCCAGGTTTGATTATCTCATGGAGCTATGTTCAATCCTTCATCCACAGATGGAAAAAGCGTGGCACAAACTGACAGAATCTCTTTACAATACCACCCTTTCCTTTAAAATGTAAACTAATCAGTTCAAGATATGGCTGGATCTGATTAGCATTTTTTACAAAGTAAAATAAATATAAATGTAACTAAAGTGGGGGTATTATGTAAAATCAACGTTTTTGAGCTTAATATCACATTATAATAGTATTAGCTCATCAAAAATATACCTGTAGTGTTGTTTTGATTTTTTCATGCATGGTTGAGGAAACGTTTAATATCTTGTGGCAGCAATTTATGGGTGCCCAAATTCCTCAGAGCTGCAGTCTCCAAGCCGAGCTTCTGCCTCACAAAGCATCCCTCCTGTGCAACGCCCTCTTCAGCTCCCCAGACTAGCGGCAGCAGCAATTAGGAAACACCTGGTGAAACTGTGTGTCTGCTGAACTTATACAAACTACTCCTCAGAGCAAAGTTCCTATGAACATTGTTATAGGCTTAATGGAGAAAAGTTGTTGTGATGATGCTGAAGCCAGAGTGTTGGAAAGACATACTGTGCTATGAAATGGCCTTATGGTCCTGGAAAATACATGTTACTGCCTCTTTCAGATTACGCTCTAAATGTTTCTGTGGGTTTTATGCAGGTAGTCACATTTCCTCAGGCAGGAAATGTTGGTACTTATAAAACTGCCAGTAGGTGTGAATATGAACATCTTTTTCACCATTGTTATGTATAATCTGTGTGACCTTGTTTGTCCTCTCAGAGGTTATTAGCTGAGCAGGTAATATGGAACAATGTAATCACTACCTCCTCCTTTCAGAATACCTTTCTGGACCATTTTTTATGTTACTTTCATCTTCATTATTTAATTGAGCCATTTTTAACCCATGGAACAATACAGTGTGGTGGAGATAACTACATTAACTCCAGGTTTAGCACTGCATTACTGCTTCCACAGGGACTGAGACTAATTAGCAGCCTTTTTTTAAATTAAAAGCCCTTGATTAACTGATCATCAGTACATGTGGCCACTGTTGTAAAAGTTTAACCAGTCTGGAGCATTACTACATGTCAATGTTGCGATGCTCAGGTAAATTATTAAAAACCCAAGAGCAGATTCTCAGACTCTTTGGAGCTAGGGTTGGCAGAATTAATGTTAATTAATGAAATCCATGACAACACAAATCTGCTAGGAGAAGCAGAATTTAGTGCCGATTCACAAACAAGCAAACCTTTTATTTATCAGAGGCGTGTAAATTACCAACAACTCTGACAGCTTGCTTCTTGTACCTACAACACAGCCAACGAGGATTAGACTGTCCTTCTATTCAGACGTTTAAAGTGCACTTTTTAGCTTTAATTTTAATAAAAGTCTGTATCAGGTATGGCTTGATTTAAAAAAATAAATAACATTTTTAAACTTCTAAAATTGCACAAATGTTATTTTGGTTTATATTCATAGTCAGCATTGTACACTCACTCTTCCTGATTCACTAGCAGTGAGGACAGCTTCTCTGAGTATCATTAACAGGTGTTCTATTCAGGAGTGAATGAAAGATGTAACCTGCATTTATTTTCAGAAAAGTGCTCCAACCTTTCCGCTCCATGGCAGGAGTTTCATTCACTTCTGCATGCCTGCCAGTGTGGGTGCATGCATAGCCGTTACACAGCCACTAACACACACAGAGAGTTGATGATGCATGCCTCACTCCACACTTGACTATTATGCTTTCTTCCTCACTTTAAAACATAAAATGAAGTTCATTTCAACGTATACGTCAAAGAAGATTTTTTTCTTTTCTTCGTTTGCATTCAGATTTTGTTGTTATGGGGCAGAAGTCTCAAGGCGGGTTTTGCAGCTATGATAGCAGAGACAAGCAGATGAATGAAGCAAGAGCTTAAGGCATTCTATCACTTTTCTCTCAGACCACAGTACAGGTAAGTAGCCCAATAACAGCACAAACATTAATTTAAGTGTATGACGATTTTGGTTCTCCTTAAATAGAAAGAAGACTCAAAATGCCCATAGAGTTTTAAAAAGGGCAGCAATTAGTTTTAATGAATGACTCTTCAGTCAAAATGTTTGCCTCATTTTGCTTTCCAGCAACAAAAGAATTGCAATATGTGAATGAGAGCAACTTCATGGGCATTTGATCAGAATTAAATACAGTTTATGTAACCAAGGAGAACAGCAGCGAATTAAACCTAAAAAAAAAAGAAAACTTAAAATGTCAGGATGCAAATGCTACGTGATGACATAATTGATATGCTAATTGATGAACGACGCCATGACCTTTATGCAGCTAAAACCAGAGAACTGTATAAAAAAGTTAGTTTCTCATTGTTAGATACTGAATCAGTCTAAATATGTCGTGTCTTAGGTCAGAATTACACCACTTTTATTTCACAAATGCCAGCATAACGAGGAAGAAAAATATTAAGATAATATTTAGGTAATTTTTTTTAGATGGTAAACCTTATGGATGCTCCAATTACTATATCTTTACATAAAATTTCAAAGCCTAGATGATGTCATGGCTTTCTATGCGTCTGATAGGTTAATTTATTGTTTGAGTTAAACAAAGTACCACAAGTGGATGTATTTTAAGGGCACTGTAAAATACATCCCTTCTGGTCTGATCTCATTGAAATGACTTGAAACAAATCACCCATGATATATCAGGAAATGAATTTTAAATCTCACCATTCCAAAATGTAAATATTACAATGAGAAATATGCAAAAATCAATCCCAAAAGAAAGGCTAAAGATGTCAGGAAGATAAGAAAAACATAGTTTGCAAATGCACACAGCAACAATAATCTTAGAGGGGAGGGTGCAGAGTACAGCGCAAAATCGACTTTTTGAGCTTCATATGTCGTTCCTTTATCTTATACCTGGAGTGTTGTTTTGGCTCATTCAGAAAGGTTACATAGATATAAAGAAAAATATGCTGATGCATAATGGTTAAATGCATTTGTCATGAACTAGTTTGTTTAAATATAAATAAAAGTAGATTGAGATACATAGTATGAAAATATTTCAGCTAAATCAGCTTTTTTTCTTTAACTTTCATCAAACAAACTATAGGCATGTCAAGTAGAATTTATTTGTAATATGCAATGTAATGCAATAATAAGCCGGGTATCTGCTCATCATCTTATTTTTGGCGGCTATTTGCTCAAACCTGCTCATGCCATTAGTCAGTATTTTCCCCAGCTGGGATGTGAGGTCCTCTATATCAAACATTAACACAGCACCACATCAACATGCAGACCACATGTGGCTGGAATAATGATCAAGACAACAACAATGCCACCGTTCTTGCAGTGAAGTTCTTTTTCTTCCCCCCAGCGCATCATCACAACACTCACTGATGTAGTATGAATTACTGACATGTCTGATTTCTACCAGTCAGCTTTCTGTCTCTTTCTTTGGCTTATTTTTTTATCTGCTACCAAAACTAATAAGCACACAATTGCCAGCTACAGTTCCTCTCTCCTCAACTGTCACTGATTTTATTCCTTTTTTATTTGTTTATTTTACATTTTTAATGTGTATTGCAAGTATCAACACCCTATGGCTGTCTTTACATTTTTACATATAACAAACAAACTGATATGCAATTTATTTGGACTTTATGTGATACATATAAAATAGCATAAAATTATAAAGAAGAAAGAAAACATTTTCAATTTGTTTTAAAAATACAAATCTGAAAAGTGCGGAAAGCATTAAGTCCCTCTGATTCAATACTTAATAGAACCACCTTTTGCTGCACATCTTTTGAGGGTATACCTTCACTGACTTTGCTCTTCAAAAGACAAAAATTTGTGTATGTTTAGGTTTGTCCAGTAGCGCCATCCACCCTGTAGCTTTACAGAAGCGTTCCCACAGCGTAATGCTGCTATCTCCATGCTATGGCGTCTTTTGGTTTATGGGCAGTGTTCATATTCCGTCAAAGACATTGTTAACGCCAAAAAGAAAAAAAAAATAAAATAAAAAGTGATTTTCACATGATCACATAATTGCATGACCTTGCCTTCATGTGTCAGCTTAGGTCGAGGGCTTTGTCTTTATAGATTTGCAGTTGCACCATTTTATCCTATTTTCAGATGAATAAATGAACAGGATTTGCTTACTATTGTTCTCTACCAAACCTCTCAGGTCTACACAGAACAGCTGGATACACTGAGAATAAATTACACACAAATGGTCTCTATTTTCCATTTGTTTATATTGGATTTATTAAGAATAAAGGGACTGGACACGTATGAAGCTATAAAACCCATGCATCATTTTCATTCTGCTTTTGCAATTATTCATGGCTTGCATTGGCCACACAAAGTCCCAGTAGAACACCTTGTGTTATAAAATTATTATACTGTGAAAAGGCATTGGGGGAACAAGAACTTTTAAAATGCACTGTTAAAAAAAAGAATAAAAGAAAACTGGACAAAATTTGGAAGCAACTGTTTAGCCCATGCGCCAATGATTTCAGAATGTTGCATCCACCCAGAGTAATTTCACAAAGTTTCCCATCCTTACAGAGTCAGTCTTTTGATTATTTTTTTTTCTTGGACGCACAAGTTTCCCCATAGTTGCACAACCCATCACTTTTTAGCTGAAAACGTCCTTGTCGGGGTGGAGTATGCACAATGAGGAAAACCTGCAGAATCGAGTTTGATTGCACCAAATCTGTCAGGCAGGATATCATTATCTCCTGGAAGTTTCCCACAGCGAGCAGCTGGGAAATTGTCAAAAACCATCTTGTTGTGGATGCAAATGAACCCCTTTGAACTGCAATTTATGTATGTAGGTGTTTATAACTGTCAATCACCGATAAGAATTTTTGACTTTAGCAAACAGCGCAGCAAATTTCATTTCAAGTCACCTTCTGTTTTTTCCATGCTGCAGTGTCGTAAAAAGATTTAACCATATTGAGTTTTGAACCTGGTTAAATAATATATAAAACTGAGTTAAGCATATGGCTCTAAACGCAGAACTTAAAATTTCAGGACAAAGCAGTTTGCCATGTCTTAAAGCAACAGAAGATCTGGTGTGGCTATAATAAGTTATTAAAAGTTGAATAGGTTATTAATCTTGTTGCAAAAAAAACAAACAAAAATATAAATTAACTAACAAATGCTTAAAAGCAGTTAGCAATCACTTTTAGAACTATTATAAAATTATCTTTTATGGTTTCTTGCTAACGAAACTAAAGAGTTGTAGGTAAATTATAAATTACACAGTAAAGGTCATTTAACAAGATTAATGTGTGTGCTTATTTTCTTTCCCTAGACCTTCTTGACAAGTAATTAAATAAAAACTGTTCGATGAGCAACTTTTTGGAAGATTGGAAAATTGTTGGCTTAGGAAATGATTTCTCACTACATTGGATATAGACTAATATAGTAAAATATGCTATTCACACATAGTTCTAATATTTTTTTCTTTAGTTTGCTTTGAGTCACAGCACAAGCAAAAGGCTAGAGATAACATATCCTTGCTAAAATGTGGCACAGCTGACTCCATCTTTTCTCAGTACGTTTCCCTATGAGTATACACATGGGGTCTCCTTTTGCACACAGACCTTAAATATCATCTCATGAAAGATGGCTTATCTTTCATATAATCATTTTAATCGTGTATTCTTGTAGTGCAAAATTCAGTTCCTGACAAATTCACAAAGGTTCCCTGTTGGTTAGTTGACTTTTGTGTGGGAGACAGATGTGACAAAGGCTCCCTCATGTGTTAGTCGTGACATATTTGGAATGCATGCCATGTTGGGAATGGTGAACACCAATAAAAAAAAAAGAAAAAAAAGAAAAACAGACTGAAGCCTGATTTAACTGATGGGTCAGGAGCTCAGATGATAAGCTTTGTGGTCTGTAGCAAAGTAAGCTATCCTTACACAAATAAAGAAAAATAAAGACAGAGAGAAAAAACAGTGTAATTTGACATAAAAAATGACCGCAGATACTTTTTTCTGTTTATCTAGTTTTATCTAGAAAAACTGATAGAATTCCTTTTGTCTTCACAAGGAAGCCATAAAATGGACAGTTCTTGTTGCAGGGGTGGGGCAAGATGTGCAGCTCATTAAGGTAATGCATTTCCTCTGTCAGTGGCAAAAAGTGCACCTTGACAACACCGGGGGGCGTCAACTCCTCACTCACTGTCCTTGCATTAAATGCAACAAAAAATTCATTCAAGGCACAACTTAGAGATAGTAATATCCCCTTTCTAATGCCGCTCTGGGCAACTGCCCATGTCGACCATATGAAACACTGCTGCAGTACAATTAGAAAGAGAGTGCACAAGCTTAACTTTTGTGGGAGCAAACCTTTCTAAGAAGAACAGTTTAGACCAGTTTGCCAGAGAGAATGCAGACAAAGTCTAGAAATTCTGGAATGATGTTCTTTGGACACATGTGTCTAAAACTGATTGATTAGAGTATTAGGAGTAGGCATGTGAATGACTTTTAGAAAAATAACTTTGAGGGGTTGATGTTTTCCACAGTTGTCTCAGTCAAGATGAGCCTACAAATCTTTCCTCAGTATTGAGTAATCCAGTTCAGGGTGAAGCAGTCTAAGTATTGTAAATCTGGAACAATATATTAGACCTTAAAAACAGTAAATAAGTATTTTTTTCTATGATAAATAGGAATCTAACAATCTTCACAATTTTTTTTAAAGTGCTAACATTGTGAACAGCACACAGACGTTGCCCCTCTAAAACAGTAATATTGGTTTGCTGCCACATAACCTTTATTTTACTCTGCTCTGTAAAGCCACCCCTGGCTGTAATATGGAAGAGTCTTTTGAACACTTCAGTCCAGGTGTTTGTTGATGTTAATTTGCAACCTCAAATAATAACCTTGTTGTCATTGACTTGCTCTATATCTTTGATATGTACTGGATCACAAATATTGCTACAAAAAATCACTGCATCATCAAAGTGAATAAACTAAGAGAATGGTTAACAGTAGATAAGATATTGTCTAGCCTCTTAGATGCTAAGAAAAATCTGGAGTAACAGTATTGGTTCTAAGGTTCGAATAGATTTCATTGTAATGTTGCTTACATTTAATGAATGACATCTTGAACTGTTCTAAAATGTTTTGCAGGCACCATTTTCTTTTCATCTTTCATTTTTTTAAAGGTATGAAAGGCATATGTGAAGTTGGATCAACTATCTCAGAGAAGGTGTTTTTTGTTTGCTCACAAAGGCACTGGGGTAATTACCAGACAACCTGTCTGTTCTTGTCAGAGTCAATTTCTTTACATTCCCATCCTACCTGCCATTGATGGATTATGGTGTATATCAGATTTTTTTCTGATGGAATCATGCCTTCTGGTAAAAAAATCTGTAGAAAAGTTCCTGAAAGAATAAACAAGGCATTGACAAAGTAAACATACAGTATATACGCTTTAAAATAGCTTCAATACATTTTTGAGACATTTTTCAAAGGATATGTTCATAGATGAGTTATTTGCAGTTGTTCATACAACTACGTCTGAATTTTATTTATAAGTTCATTTCTACTATTACATACAAATCACTGCCAAAAATAAAATGAATTACCAGCTGTTTATAATAACTTGTGAAGCATATTAATAAGTTTTAGCTACAGGCACACTGAGAAGAAATGTGTGAAAGCAGTGTATTCAAGGTAGTTCGGCAGACTGAGGATGCATTCAGACAGATGTTCTCTAAAAGAGAAGTGTGAGCACAAGACAAGTAACACTGATAATTCAACACTTAACAGCTAAAGTCAAATCACTCTTTGGTCCAAAACTAATACTGCTTCAACCACTAGTCACAAAGCTAGAGAACAAAAGCCCCATCACTGTTCAGTGTAAGTATGATTTTAGTTCAGTACTCTTCTTTTCCTCATTCCCTATAAGCTGATTTGATTTACTACAATTAACCTGCTGATATTTTCAAAAGAGGTCAACTGAAAGGGGATAATTTATTTAACTATTCGTCCAGTTTTATTTTTTTACTGTAACCACTCACTTGTCAGAACAAGCGTTTTTTTCTCAATTTGAATTTAACCTTGCTGTTTGGTAACCGGCCTGATGTTACAACAGATCTGTTTCAACAGATTTTCAGGTGATCCACAATCTTTTTGGCTGCAAGATATATATTTTTTTTCATTTCTTTCTAACCATGAATTGTTTATGAAGTAGGAAGCATCAGTCTTTAAAAATATTAGTTTTTGGTGATTGCAGTCAACAGTGAGTCAGTGCCTCATCTGCCATCAAGACAAGTAAAATACCAACAGTGTTTAGTGGGCAAAAGAGAAAACTCTTTTGCCCACTTTACTGTTATGCAATTTTTTTGTGTGATTTCAACATTTATGGTAAAATTTATGCATTGCCTGTTAGGCAAGTGTTATGCTGCACCCCACTGCTGGTGGCTTTGTGTCCTACACACTGATTGAAGCACACAGTAAGAATGTGCGCCTTGATTCTTCATAATTTAGAGATAACATGTACTTTACTGGTCCCAAAACTGGAAAATTATTGGACAGCAGCAGCATGACTGAGGTAGTTTTTACATGCCACAAAATCTCTCTATATATTCTAATCTTTGTAAAAACTATCATATTAAAAGGTAGCAACAGATATCTCAAATACTCACTGAACAAGAAAAACATTGACTTTTACTGGCTGGGAAAAGGTTTGTTTTGAGTATGTGCAAGTTATATTGTACTGTTGGGTAAATTAAGATGTAAATTTTATTTATGCACATTTAGATTGTCCACAGAGATAATACCCACTGTTTAAGAAAATATCAATTTATGGATTCCAATGTTACCACTGCGCAAATTAACTTGAACAGCGATTTGCCACCAGACAAGACTATACAGTATGTCGTAGCGGGGTGTTCCCTCTGTTATTATGGGGGATAATGGCTACCATAAATTTGTTTCTACACCCCTAATGTGTAACATCATTCAAATATCCTATTACAATTCAATGGATGGACTGGAAAGAGATCAGCATCTAAAAAAATGCACTGCACCTGCCTTGGAATACTAAGCAGATTGTAGATATGCACAGGGGCAAGCACATGTCTGTGAATAGAGAGCTATGGATTTGCCCAGACTGTCTTTGGCATTTTAATCCAGTGGGAAGATTAAAACAGTTACCCACCTTTATCTCAAAGAAACTGACACATACTATACCACAAATGCTCTTCATTCAGGCCTTGCTCTTTAAATATATGTCAGAGTTCTAGTACTGTTAAATGACAACTAATTGATAAAAAAAGGGGGTACAATACACAGGTACAACAAAAAAAAGGAATATCATGTAGAAATGTAATGTGTGTTGCCACCTACTTCAGAAAGTAAAAGTAATTTGTAGATTACTTGAACACAGTAAAGTATTTCAAGCCTAGTAATTGTTCTGATGATGGATTAAAAATCGAGAAAATCTGAAATGTGGTGACTCAAAAAAAAAATTTATGTTGGTGCCTTTAGCAATATGGGCAAGTGAAAAATAATGATGAAAAATCAAATCTGCATTTCCATAAAACTTGTCCACAGAGAGAAGCATGAGAGGTCTTAAAATTTCCTGGTAGACAGTGGACTTCAGAAAAGGGAGTGAACTAACACCTGCAGGTTACATGACAGTCCAAATCATCACTGACTAACTGACTAACTCACACTGGACTTCAAGTCACCTGGATTCTGTGCTGCATCATTCTTCCATTAGACTTGGAGACCTTCATTTCCTAATGAAATGTAAACTTTCAAAATACTTTCAAAACAGGACGTTGGACATTCAGCAGTTTAGATCCCTGACGCAGGGCCTTCATATACATCCTGATCTTTACAACACCCTTTTAGATTCTAGAGATGTGATAACAGAAACCCAATTAGTTTTTTTTTTTGTCATGGGACCCAAAACTCCCGGCGGCACACTTGACCCCGTGCTGGATTCCTCTGAGCGTAGTGGCTCCTAATGCAGTGACTCCAGATTTAGATCATTTCTTGTGAAATTCCCACAAATTCTTGAATATATTTTGCTTGACAATTTTCTCAGGGCTGTGGTTATCCCAGCTGCTTGTGCACATTTTTCCACAGATTTTTCTTTCCACCCATCTTTCTATGAATATACTTGTATACAGCTCTCTGTAAACATCCAGCTTTTTTTTAGAAATTTCGCTCTGTGGCTTTCACTCCTTGTGGAGTTGTTTCAGTGACATCTTCTAAACATCAGTCATGTCATCAGTCTTCCCCATGATTGTGTAGCTGACTAAACCAGACAGGAAGGGCATTTAAAAGCTGAGGGATCTTTTGCGGGTAATTATCTGACAAGAAAGAGACACCATGATTTCCGATATTTAACTTTTCCCACATTTTTCCAAGTTTAATATACTAAACTTTAGGTTTTCACTTTTTATATGCCATAATCCTGCAAATAAATGCTCTATTTTTTACTCTGTCATGAATTTATAATACATGAGTTTCATTTTTTGAAAAGAGTGACATTACTGAAGTTTTCCAAGATTTCTCATTTTTTGAGAAGTACCTGAACAGGAAACTTTTTTCACATTTGATAATCTTATAACCACTTATTTCAGAATGTTCCATTTAGATTTTTTGCGACAGAGAACTGTAAAATAGAGATTCATTTATTTCCTCTGACACAATACTTTTAGAATTACTGTGCTGCGAGTCTTTGAGGATATGTCTATACAACTTGCATAAATATGCCTTTATCTTGGTCTATGTGTTGTACATTTCTATTTGTTATTGATCTATTCTATGTTTGCTATTGTTTCAATGAAACAAATTCTGACTATGCTAATAAATGAGTGAAATTGTAAAGACAGACATTAAAATTGCGTATAAACTAACAGAATATATAACTTAAAACCATCCTTGTTCATGACCTTCTAGTGGTTTAGAAGATGCACAGAAAGATGTTCAGGAAATTGGTCACTTTAATACCAACTGTTCCATCTTTCAGAGCATTGGGCTCTATGTCCTCAGGGTCAAGACAAGATCAATAGTTTTCACTCAGTGGTTCTACTGATCATCTCCGTCACTTTATTAATCCAACTGCTACTTCAGAAATTGTCCATTTCTGTGAATATGAAGAAGCAAACTATTTAAATTCCACTCTTAGGGTGTCTCAGTCATCATCCGCATAACCTTTTGTTACTTTGCACTTGTCATGCAGATGTCTTTTGAATATTGTTTAGGACAGATGGTTGAAAAAAATCACATCAACCCACCCACATTATTACCTCAGTCTGCTTTGAAAACCCATTGTGTGCCAGTATAAATGATTTTTGGCCTTCAGATGTTGTCAAAATGCACATAGATTCAGGAGGTAACATTTTGATTATAACCCCATTACTTGTTTCTACGTTTGTCAGTTCATTCTTTTTCTTTATCATCTCAAATTTAAATTTGTGCTCGGTGTAGAGAAAAACCTGAAATGAACCAAATAAATAAATAATAAATTTTTGACAACACCATTAAGCTCTAAGCTAAAAGAGAAGACAAAGCACGGACAAATACAAGCAACGTGGATGCTCAAAACTCTCAATCATGGGTATTTGGAAATACGTTGCTAGGATTGGTATTTTTAATAGTAGCTTAATAGCCATATACTTGATAGATGTAAAAAGAACTTCTTCAGTGTTGAGTTAGGTTGCGTAAGTTCATTTTTCAGAGTTTGAAATGTACATTCCCCTTTGAAATGGAAAGACAGTCTTATTTTGTCAACTCCTGTCAGAAAGGACATTATGTGGTAAATCTTCCCTCTGAGATCACTCCAGGCGGCCAGGATCGTTCATTTTTATAATCCTGCCGTATTCAAATGCTGACTGCCTGTCGAATGTTTCTGTGTTTTATTAAATCCTTCAGACTCAGGATCCCATTGGCATGCTTCAGTGCCTGGGTGAGACCAGATCACACACATGATCCATTTTTTAAAAACATTTATAAAGATTATGTCACTGAACATACTGAGTTCAGGAATCAATTTCAAACATTAATTAACCTGAAAAGGAAATATCAAAGCTAGTTATCTGCATAACAATTATAGAATTAGAGGCAGAAACTTCACTATGCTTCTGATTATTTCATGAAATATTCGAACTAAATTAACTCGAATTTATTGCTTTATTTAATCAGCAAAAGAGAAATGTAAATTCTTGGAAATTTTACAGGCATCTCTTCTTTATTCAAAATAATAAGAAACAAGTGTAATAGAAATTTTTGGTTATGTATTTGCTCAATCTTCTACACTTTCACTGCTTCTTCTTATCTTGTCATCCTCCGCTCAATAAAAATAAATAAATAAATAAAAGGCCAGGAAAAGTTTCCAAGAGGATTACAAGAAGACATTGTAAAACAACCCAGGACAAGGAAATCACTTGCACTAATCCTGCTCTCTGATATCCGCCCCACAAAATGTGCCTTTCATCAGCAATAATTGAACATTGAAAGACTGCCATTGTGCTGGAACCATTTCCTAACGTCTTTATACTTCTGACTTTCAAAGTATCTCGTCTCCCTGTCCTAAGAAATGTTCCATCACCTCTCTGGTCATGCGTTAGAGCGTTCGTTTCTTGGCATAGCCAACACATTACTCAGTATTTCAACACATCTGAATGACCCTTTTAGATTCAGTAGAGAACAACTGGAGGTTAATATTTGGCCAAAGGAGAGGCATGACTGATTCTAGAAAACTGTTACATTTTTTAAATTTCTGATGATAAAGAATCTACTGCAAACTTGTGATCAGACATAGATTTTGTGTTTCTAATTACCGTAGTAAGTTGGTTCTTAAAATAAACGTTTATTGTCTCCTGCAGAATTTGATTCCCCTTCTGTCATTTTCCAAGCACTCAAAACCTGAACTTCTCTTGTTTCTTGAAGAATTTTTGTCTCAGACAAATGTGTATTCAAACTTTCAGAGCATCTATGTATCTATAGATAGTACATTTATTCCATTTTGGTACACCAAAGTTTGCTAAGTTGTTGATTAAGCTGTAACAACTGAAAGTAATGTTTCAGCCCAGTGACTTCAAATTGGCTTACTGTGTGCCATTGTTGTGCACCATCATTTTAGACAAAGGTTGCAGCACTATTTGAATGTTTTAGTCATAGTTAACACTAAATTGCACCACTGTTTATGTTTTGTGCTTTATGTATACAAAGTGGTTAGAAAAAGAAATTATTATAATAAAGACAGTGTAAGCCTAAGAAATGCAGTTCTTGGGTCTTTGTGTTGTTATTTCCTCCTGTCTATCAATGAGCCACATCCCTCAGACAAACTAGAATCTAAATATGTTAGTCTTTCAGGCAATAATGATAGTTATTTAAGAATATACAAACAGTAAACCTATAAATAAGGACACTTTATTTTTAAAAACATCAATGTAAGACTGATTTTAAAAGGCACAATGAAAAGATTAATTCCATTAGAGGGAAATAACTTTCACTCTGTTCTTATGAACAAAATGCATTTTAACAATAAGCTTTATGTTATTTTATCTTGTCCTACAAAAGACTTTGTTTTAATCACTGATGTAGCTGTAGCTGCAATTGGATATAAATCTCACTAAAGACATCACTTTTTTAACTAATAGAACTACCATAATGTGTGATGAATTTCCACAGCCTTTTAATCTAAGCAAACTATTAGTCTGGGGTAGTGCTTCACAAAAGGACACATGGACTGAGGACACCAGCACTTCGTTTTCCAGTTAGAAGTTAATTTTCTTTGACTGGAGAAACTTGCATGAAATATTATAAGATGTCATGCAATAATCTTATAAGTTCTGTATCTCATTAATCTTAATTTTAAGAATAATTTCTATAATATACCACACAGGCAACATACAGAGGGGTATATTATTCGTCTTACAGCCATATTATGTGCTGTTGGTTTCATTATGAAGCTACATGGAGGTTTGTACACATGTACCTAATTAGGACATAGTTATTTAGTAACAGAACTAGTTACATAAGTTTATCAAGCATCTTTTGTTTATTTCAGTGAGCACATCCACAGTTGTCTTACAAGTACAGGCAACCGTAAAGATTTTATAGCTCTTTTTCTGGGTATAATTCATTTAAGATGCAGTTCACCGGTTACTCAGGCTTATAACAAATACTCACTTAGTGTGACCTAAAGTTTCTGTGGAAAGATCATTTTCAAAGCTGAATATTATCAAAACAAACAAAGATGCCGTAGAGAAAACCATTCAGATCTTGTAAAGTGTCGTCACCCAAATCTTCAAATACATGTCACCAGGGAGGATGCTCCTTTAAAGCAGGAGAAAGAGAATGATGAGGCTCACTAAAGTCTTTGAGCAAAAGTCAAGACTCCAGCCTTTCAACCAGTTTATTATTTCACGTTTGTTTATATATAGATCTGTTAAAATGGTTATTGATTTTATAGATACTAATGCTGCATTGACACTTTGTTCTGTTTGTGCCAATTTGATTTTTAGAGAAGCCAACCTGTGTTGAACATCATTAAACATCTGCAGAATGTAAAACAGGAGGATGGGAATACAAGGGCAAATGAAACTCAAGTTTTACATAAACTGAGGGAGGGTGATTATTGCTACAAGGAATAGCCAAAACTGTTATGTCGAGGTAATTATGTTGTGTTGTGTAGGCTGAGAAAGAACCCAAGTGTAGTAAAGGCTGGAAGTAAGAGAGTCCTCTAAAAGGAAAACTAAAACTGATGTCATGTAATCTGGTCATAAGGGTTTAACAATGCAGTTTCTTCGTGATTATTATATGTTTTGACATACAATATAAATGTCATATAGATATTTAAATGTAGCATACAATAAAAAAGTGTATTTTTACACTACACTTTAAAATATATTTTACATAGTTGTTAAACTTTTTGGCAAGCATGGCCTCATCCTGTCAGTGAAGGAATTGACAGGCAGGCTTTTGCTGTGTGTGTCAAAGGAAGTGGTCTGGTACAGACTAGAGGGACTCTCAAACTGAACACTGAACAGGGGAAGAAAGGGAGAGGGCAAAGTAAGAGAGACTGACAGACAGAAAAAGAAGAAACCGTGAGAAAGGGAAAGAGGGCGTAGGTGTGTGTGCGCGTGTATGTGATGTGGAGGGGTTTGAAAAAGCCCCAGGCGAAACCACGTGTGAGATGGCAGAGCCTTAGAACTCCCTGCTGCTGGGGAAACAAGACAACAAACCAAATGTATAAACTTTTAACATCCTGTCCTTCCCTGTAAATGCATGAGCAATACCTAAAGCCCACTTTGACATTTCATTAACTCAGCTTTAGATTCTTTTCAATCTGAAATTGTGTCTCATATGTTGGATTGTGCTCCAGGGTAAAATTTGAAATCAATCTGCTAAATTATTCTCAAATTGTAGCAAAAACTTTAATTGCTAGTCACAACACTTAAGTTTATTTAGAAGCTAAACATTTCAGGTAGTCCCATATTTTTATTCATATAAGAGGTGAGTCACATAGGAGCATCTTTCAACATGGCATATTCAGATATTTCTTTCTTTACTAATTGTTTAGTTAAAGCTCTGGTCAGAGGTTAACATGCATTCATTATGGGAGTAACCTTTACTTTATTTTTGGCAATTGATCATTCATTTATAACATTTAGGTACAATCATTTTAAGAAGCTTTAAATAGCATTTGAGTCCACAAGCCAGAACTGGATTTCTTTTTCCCACCCTACACTGGTTCAAAATTATGAACGTAAATTGGAAAGAACTCAGAACCACCATGGATTACGCTTCTAATGAACTGGAAACTTCAACAACATTTGATTTCCAGTTCAAACTAAAAGCAGTTCTACCTCATCATTGATTGAGACAGTGATGACCAAGAAAAATCTGCCTAGTCCAAAATTAACTCCTGTTAGCACAACTTAAATTTGTAGCTGTCAACAAGGCAAAGCCAACTACCTCCAGGAAAGAAGTTGTATGGTCAGACAAGACTAAGACTGAAGTGTTGCTGAAACGGAACCAGCAGTCAAGCACTGTGGTGGCAGCAACATGATGAAGGTACACTTTTATTGCCAGTGGAACTGCTGAATTGCACAGAGCAGATGGAATGATGAAACATGATGACTGCCAACAAAATTTTTAAATTTGCCTCAAATTTTCAGTGGAAAAAACATAAAAATAAAAGAAAACATGTTTCAGCAGAGTTTTAGACTACGGGTTTTCACATGTATGCAATGACCCTTTTATTGTATAAGCTGACAGACAATAAGGTTAAAAGACTGAAAAGTAGACCTAGAGTAAAGGATTTTCTCAAGAGCTTAGCATTAAACATTCAGAATGTATGACTGAAATGCAGGATGTACAAATGTGAGTGTGACTGTATTTCATATTCCATGTACACGAGAGTAAAGTGAAACAAATCTTTTACATGTAATCTCAGTAGGACGTGTATCAAAGTGCTTCTGAGACTCAAAAATCACTTTTTAAGCAAAATACATCTCATAACCCAGGATGTCCTATTTTTGGACCAAATGGAAATTATTTATTGAGAAGTAAGTGGATCAAAGCATTGAGTCAGTCAGCTATGGGTGGGAATATTTAAAGAGGGATTAGCATATTTCCTTCTTAAAACAGCAGACGCTTCTTACGCAGACGGCGACTATTTGATGGCCATTGAAGAAATAAGTGTGAAGGTGGTTGTAACTGCAACTTCAGAATGAAGTCACCAAGGAAAAACACAGGCAGAGCTAAACAAATTGTCCATCTGACTTTGCTTTTCTCATCAAGGACATCTGTTCCATCCTTATGTTTTCGTCTTTGTGGCCTTGGCTGGTGCGGTAAAACAAAAATGTTGACACCTTGTTTCAGCAAATGAGAAATGACAAATGCATAAATCATTCAGGCTCTGCAGCACGGAGATTTCGGTTTGACATAGTCCCAGGCTGTTTGATGCTCCACTGATGAAAACTTTCAGGGAACCTGACAGAAGGTCCACGTCACAGCTGATGTGCTAAAACGGTCAGTCTGGTTTTACTCCATCTTCCAATCGGCACTTTTATAAAACCTATGAAGGATGCCTGATGTGTATCATACCAAGCTGCTAGGGTTGTTTAGTCATTTTAGTCAGCCTTACTGGAGAAGTCAGTAAAATAGTGAATACAATTTTAAAAATTTTATAAATAAATGCGCCTTAGTACAAATTAATTATTAAATCAATTCTAGCACATTAAAGCCTCTTTGAGACTTTTTCTGCAAATATTGTGCTTGACCTCAGCTGCAATGTGATGGCTTCTTTGTCTGAGGTTAGTATTCCTCTGTGAACTGAAACAATACTGGAACAATATGTGAGATTTCCAGGGAGAGTTTGTCTTATTGAATGAAGATATACAATGGCTCTCCAACATCGACCAAAGCTGGCCTAATATTTGCTTTTTGCTGAAGACCAACAGTTTTTCTTCTATCTGAAAAACACTCGGCTAAATGTGAATTATATTTCCTGTTGTTTTCCTGTTGTTGTTTGCTTGCAAATCTGATCTATTTACTGGGCATTCCTGGATTTGGATTTCTTCAGATGTCTGTGTTTCTGAACATTATTCAGACATGAATCTATCTTCAAGCTCATTCAATTATCTGTTTAACCAAACACGTAATTACTTCTCTTTGTGCCAGGAGTGTTTATTAGGATTCCTTACACACAAATTAAATTGCCCCATAAACAATTTAGGAGCCATTAGAGCATCTCACAAAATGACTCGCTTAATGAGGGGGCGGGAAGGGAGTGTGGAGACGCAGTAAACAGGGGGGTTGTAGCAAACAAGCAGTATACACTGACTCTGCAAAGGCAGTCAATTATATCTTTGTAAACAAAGTTGTTATACAATATTATAATTACTTTCTTGATAATACCAAAAAGATCTGCGCCTCAAGGGTTTGTATATACCTTGACTTCTACTTGTGCTTAATGTTTACATTTTTAATGTGTTCAGTTTGCAAAATGAACAGCATCTTGCCATCAATGACTTGATAAATGACATTTGCGCAATAGGCGAAGATGTCTTATACTGGTACCGCCAAATACCACAGTACAACACAAGTAACCTGGCTTCATTTATGACCAATTATTTGCATATAAATAGCATGTGCAAATATGGGTATTTAATTACCAATATGTAATGTATGTCTTTTAGGTAATAGATTCAGAAACTGGTGGAGCCGTCTCTTGGATTTTTCCATACCATCTTGGCTCAGTGCTTTTGGGTTTATCTGTGTCTTAACTAGATAGAGCTATTAATAGTTGCTGTCACTAACTTTACCTACTCTGTTTTTATTGTCTTTGAACCTACTCCTTTCATCTACATTATGTTGTGTTCCTTTCCTTAGTGGAGTTATCTTTGCCATTAACCTTGCATATTTGTTTAGTCTTTGTTTCCTTTGTTTCTTTTTGGCTGTCATTTTCCTTGGTGGAGCATTTTTGATGCGACTTGGTCCCACTCTATTGAAATGTAAAATGTTGCTTTTATACAGAATTAACACATCAGAAACATTTTCTCTGGATGTTGAAATTTTATTTATTAAGATTGCTTTATGTATTATTGGCATTTGATGAGACAGTTGTTGTCCATATGTAAATTACTAGAACACTGAAACATATCAAGTATGTCCAAACTGTACAAAATAAAAGATTTTCCTTTTTTACCACAGAAGCTAATGATTGGCTATCCTCTTGCCATTTTAATTGCAATTAATGATCATTACCTGATGTTTCCTGCATGTTGACATATGTGCTTTTAAATTCTTCACAAATAAGTAAACCTTGAAGAGTGAAACTTTGACCACGAGAAGTTTTGTCATATTCCCTATCAAGTGAGGACTTGTGTTTTGACACCTAACTTCAAAGGATCTCAATTCTATTTCATGTTGGCATTGAAGGAAAGTCAAAAGAATGCCAGATGCAAAATCCATCATCAAGGTCAAAGCTACTTCCTAAGATGATGGAGGGGTCGACAGATTTGGCCTCTTCGCTAAATTACAAGGCCACCTGTCCTTGAAATCCTGTTCGGAGCTTTAGCTTTGTCTTTTGTAGCCAGCGTGACGAGGCCTTTTTTCTCCTTAGCAGCTCTTTCATCTGTTATTTAATACAGAGATTTCTAACATGAAAGGCATGACCACTTTGTCTTTCATCCCAGTGACATCATCCCGCTGGCTACACTTGGGAACTTGTCTTGTTAAGGTGGACTCAGGCAGATTTAGTAAAAGTCCATTAAATGTTCTGTTACAAGCAGGGGCTTCATTAAAAGACTGCATAATTAGGATTGTTTGCATTTGCATAACAAGTTCTGAAGCCGCTTTGTGAAAGATTCTGACAGGTTTTGTATCCGCTTGTTTCTCTATAAATGAAGTGTCATTATTAAAACATCCAGATTGTCTTTTGCCACGGGTAATGTCCACAGCTTTGGATCCTGGTTCAGTCTTTCTTGGTAAATTGATTTTAAGGGATGGTTGGGAGTAACTGGGCAATATCGACGGCAAACCACTACAATACCTTTCCAAGAATAAAGAGGTAGGGGCACCATCCTAAGTACTAAGGCCTAAAGCTTGGCATGTCAATTCCTGGCACAATAATCTACCAATAATGACTTATTGTTTTTTTTTGTCTTTTTTTTTTTTCCACAATCAAATAGTAATTGTCTTTTATTGTTGAGGTCAGGAGCTTCTTAAAGAGAGAGAGTCCAGTTTCAAGGTGTCAAGTTAGAAAGTCAATTTTCTTTTAAGTCATGTTTGATATATACATCATTTTTATAACAACTGAAAATAACAGTTATCGTACTTGACTGTGCTATGAAACTGTACTACCAGTATATGTCTAGAAAATACATAATAAAGCCCCTTTAAACTTATTTAGTTGTGCAAAATGTGACTACAATTTTATTGAAAATGGAATGTTCATCTTTCAAATTTAAACATTTTACCTAATTGGCTCAGATGTACACCAAATTAAACCAAATATTTGAAACAGAACTTCTTGTACCTCTGTGTTGGTTCTAACAGAAACTCACTTTTATATCAAAGCAGGAATGTTTTACTATGCTGCGTTCCCTGGAGACTGTTGAGACATCTTCAAAAGAACACCTGCCCATATCAGTGTACTTGACCTATTTCCCCAGCTTCTTTGCTGTATCCCTCCCTCTGTTCAGCTCAGGCTACAGAGGACAGGTAATCCCATTGACATTGGCAGAGACTGATGTAGTGCACCTGTGATCTGGTTATCTTGCCCTATCTCGATTGTGAATGAAACTTGTCGCAAACCAATAACATTTTTAAGAGTTGTAGAATTGTCATACGCAATTAGAGTTCAAATAAGAAAGTATTAAGCAAGGTAATGCAAAAAATAGTGCTTAGGAAGATTTTGCTCCTGCTTTCGTAGGTAGGGATTTTTACAAGGTTGAAAAAAAGTGGTAACTGTTTATAAGGAGGGAGAATGGGGAAAAAGATATTTCAAAGCAACTGAAAGTAGATCATAATATACATGTGTTAGATATTTTTCTATATGCATTTTGAGTATAAGAGTGAAAACAGAAACATTAGGCATGATCAGAGCAAACAGTTAGATGTTTAAACACTAAAGAACTGATTAAGGAGGAAATTACATCAGTGGTTTGCTCTAGTTGAGGTATGATGTCTGCATTACCAATAAGCCATTATGGGGCAGCCAAAAAATAAAAGCATCCCCATAGCATGATACAGATGGTGTGTAGCATCAGTTTTCTGCCAGCAAATTTGGTTTAATCTGAACACAAGACTTGTTTTCACACATTTGTTGTACCTTCTATTGCTTGGGGGGACATTTTAAATTCTATTTTCTGAACAATGAAACAATGGTTCCTTTGTTATCATGGCTTGTTCTTCCTCCCATTCTCCCATAATGGCCAATATTGTAAAGAACGCCACATAGTTTTCCTGTCTGGGTATGGCACCTGGTTTGTGAAGCTTTGCAGCTCCTCCAGAGTCACCACAAGCCTCTTGGTTGCTTCTGAAATCAGTGATGTCCGACGTTACTGAAGTCGGACCGCTTTTTTCAGTAACGAGTACTCTAACAAACAAAAAAAACCCTCAACGCTCAAACAGAATTGGATCCTGTAACATTACAAAGACCAAAAATACACCAGTGCGTCCACCAAGGACTGGTTGAGAATGAATGGAAAGTCCTGGGCTGAGTCAAACTAAAGATCTTGTTCTGATGGAGTTGCCGTGGGGTTACTTGAAAGGGACTGCAAACACCTCACAGCTGAAAGGGAGTAGTGAATGTTTTCTGTGGTCGATGTCATAGCAGATGGCTATGCGAAGCATTTCACCTCAGTTACTATAAATATTGAATTGGTAACCTATGCTTTTTACATGACTGTGATTTTTCTTCCTTTTCACAGTTTTGTGATGATATATTCTGCTATTCTTCAGAATTAATGGGGTAAAGATTAACCCCAAAGCATATGCTCACATTATTTTGTCATCTATTTATGTTTATATTGTTACCTATTTACAATCTAAGATCATATTTACAATGCATTCGCAATTCTTTATTTCACCTACTTCAGAGAAGACTCTCTGAAGTACACCCAAGAAAACAGTCTTTGGGTGCAAAAAATGTAGGGATACTGTTTTCAATCTTTAAAAGGGATTTGAAAAAAACATTTGTGTGGTTGGAACCACCCACAGTGTTCAGCCACCATCTGAAAATCATTTCCGGACAAACCAGCACAAAGTCTGGTGGCTTAGAGCTGTTGCATTAAAGAAAAACAAAGATGAGTAAAGAAAATCTAAAAGTACATGGAGCATGGCCAAGACAGCTAAACATAAACAACCTTAAATATTGATGTGGAATGGAACTTCCTTGAGAAATAAATCAAAGGCCTCTCCTGGTGCAGCAGTACCAGTATTAGCTGCAGCAAAGAGCAGCAAGACTTTGTAGTTTTATTGTTCTGCAGCCAGAGGCCCAGCAGTGAAAGAGGGAATCCACTTGCCATCACTGCTGGATGCTGGATCACTGGCTGCTTAACTCATATTTTCTACTTCAATTTATAACATAATGCGCTCTTTGTTTTATCACAGCAGTGAAACTCAATTCTTGCTTGAGTTGTTCGCTCGTTTAAGGAATTGATTTTGCTGTCATCAGCCTCTCTTTCTGTATTCTCTTTCTATCCAGTGCAGTCTTTCAACCTCTATGACCTCTCTGTGGGGCTCTTGATGGCAATTGAATGGTAATTTTGAGGCCCAGCAGGTATTTAGGCTTTCAGCAGCTCAGTATATAGTGCATCTAGTACATGGAGCTAAAAATTCAGCTACTCAGGCTTCCCTAATTCATTTAGCAAAGCCTGAGGAGATTGTTAACTCTATCTGAAAAATCCATCAGCTGGCGGAGAGATCAGGGAGTAGAGCAATCAAACTGCAGAAGAGTTTATTATGTTATTGCTGCTTCTTAAAAGGAAAAATGCATACATTTCAAACCAATGTTTCATATGTCAAAACAATCAAATGCATTCTGCTCACTTTTAAATGCTGTTATTGGTGAATGTCACTAGTGGTCTCTCCATTGTTTACTTCTTCTTGCTAGACTCAAGCAGTTTGCCTCTTTCTTATGGGTTTGTTTAGAAGATACTCATCTTTCTTCCTCAGGAAACCAGGGCAACCACCTTCTGACAACTCCCTTGACTCCACTGGCTTATGGATTCAGACAGGAAACACATGCGTACACACAGTGGCTCACACCAACACAGGGTGAAAGACGACCGAGAAGAGGAGCAACACATTCACACACATCCTATCAGGTAAGAGACACAAACATGAGCAGACACTGGCACTGCCATGAAGATGAAGTCACTGATAAATGAATCACAAATTCAATTCTAGGTTAGAAGTCTGGTATTAATCATACAATCCACTTAGCATAAAAAATGAGTCTATGTTGACATGATGAAAGTAATTTTGTTGCAAGGCCTGCTTTTACTAGACGTTAAGTTTTCATTTGCAATAACAGTGTTTCCTATAGGTGTTCTTCAAGTTCCTCAAACCCTAGGTCTAGTCAAACAACTGTTGATTCCAGTCAGGTGGATTGGGCTTAGAAATATGAGAAAGATATGACCATGATGGGTGCTTTGTTTAAAATGTTTTGTTTGAATGCCAAACATCCAAAGTTTAATCATATTTGATATTGAGATGTGCTTAGTTAGCATGACTCAAACAATATTTCCACTTTATCAACATGTTTCCTTTGACTGTCAGAAACATTAACCTTTTTGAGTGGCCTAACTTGACGCTGATAGAGAATCTGTGAAAGTGCTCAAAGATTAGGGTATTCGTATGGAGGCATTCCGAGCTTAAACATCTTGTTAAAATATCCATGAGAACTTGAAGCCTAGAGTATAAAAAGCCAAAAGACTGTAAATTTAAGACATATCTCTCACAGTTCTATAAGAAACCGTCACCAAGAAGCTATTAGCCAC
Source organism: Alfaro cultratus (assembly GCA_903066825.1). Taxonomy (NCBI): domain Eukaryota; kingdom Metazoa; phylum Chordata; class Actinopteri; order Cyprinodontiformes; family Poeciliidae; genus Alfaro; species Alfaro cultratus. The sequence goes on from CAEFZX010021348.1 coordinate 28,514, forward strand.
CTGGTGCAGAGGACTGATCAAACTCTACAGATGCAACTGTGACAAATGTTTTAGTTTCCAGTGTACACTGTGTTAGGCTAATCTAACTTTGTGTAAAGTTCCAACAAGACTTTAGCATCTTATAAAATGTAAAACCTGGAAAATTGTGAGCTTTAAGAAAGCATGACAACAGTATGAGACCACTTGAGGTTTTGCACATTTTCTGTTCTTGGCTATTTATGATTCTTTTCCTTGCACTCCTACAGAAGCCCAACTGTTTCTATCACAATGGATAGGCTAAAACCAAGCCCAATCTCTGAGTTTTATCTTCATGTGGGTGAGAAAACTGAATCATAACATGACAAATACAGAAATCCCTGCATTCTACTGTTTTGTGATAAGGATCACTCTACAGAAAGGCAAAAAATTGCCCCTTCTTCTTGATTTATACATACTGCTTGGTTGATTTTGGTAGTATTTGGACATTAATAGAATATTGCAGCTCAATATTGCTACATAGTTTGTCACTAAAAACATGTGCAAACATTCAAAGTTCTACAAAGCATAACTTATAGCCTACTTGGTGACATATAACTCCTAACTTTTACTTTCCTGGGCATTATTAAAAATTAATTAAAGCTTGTCTGCTCAGATGTATTGGTACCGCTTAAAAGGAAACTGTCATTGGAAACTTTTTTATGCATTCACATTCTCACACCATAAAGTCTTTGTGGAGACAGAGGTAGCGGGGCCTCTCCTTGATGGATGCGCTGTGGCACGGGTTGTCTTCAGCTGAGATGAAGACTGCAAAGGGTTTTGACAGTGTTCACTCCAAATATCCTGCTTCGCATGGAGCTAATAAGAATAGACGCCTCTCCCGGCACAGCTAGGCGAGCTCCACATCAGAGTGTGTCACCACTGTCAAAAAGTGGGGACTGCAGTTAGATGCTCACTTTGCAACGTGGCAATGGCCTGTAACATCTTGTTAAACTCCTGAGTTTGTCAGTTTCTCTCTTCTCACAGGGCCAACATTAAACAGCATGCTAAGTCATGATGAGACAAAATATACGTTATATAATTGAAACGGTTGGAAAATCTGAAATGAAACCACAAATAACACAAACGTTTGAACTGAAACGGCTGAACCCATTGTATTGCGCCATACGGTATTGCACCAGTGCATTGCAAAAAGCGATTTGATTGACAACAGGCTGCATTCCTTGATTGGTGCATGTTTTATGTCACTTCAAACTTCAAACAACATCTCAACCACCACAGTGGACCAGTGCACATGCTATATGCAATCTGCTATAAAAGAGCTGTGCAGTATGGAAAAGAGTACATATGGATTGAATCTAGAGCAACTGCACGAATAGTTGTCAAATTTTGAAGCAGAATGACCGTGATTTTGTAGCCCTCAAGCAACACATCTTTCGGAAGAGCAAGAAAGCAATGAAGAAGTGAGTAACTGTGCAGCTTTGGTCAACATTTTGTTGGAATCACAGTTTTAGTTTCGCGTGATGTGGATTTTGTTCTGTGTTTGGAATTTCCTTTTCTTTCTTTTTCTCTTGAGACTGTACTACCTAAGCCAAATGGTTGCAAATGCAAGAAATACAATTCAAATCTCCCAATTAGGGTTGAAACAATTCCTAAAATGATTGGAGTACCTCAATTATTAAAATTCCTCGAGAAAACTTTACCTGCCTCAAAGCTTTGTTAATTTATGTTTTATTATTTAGCACCGTGTTCCGGCCAGAACATTATTACGCGTAGCTCTGATTTCTGCCTGAGTTGTTGACGAATGCAAATGTTAGAGACATAACGTCCGATTTTCAAGTTCGGCCCGTGGGGATTTTATTGATTGATGATAATGCCTGAGTTTTTATTGCTTTTGGGGGACCAATAAGCATCCTTAAAATGACTGGCGTGATGCCTGGAGTACGGCAGCCTTTCTCTTCCAGGAGCTGCTGGTTCAAAGCGAACAAATTTATAATTGTTTTTTTTCTTTTATCCAATTACTCGGTCAATCATAAGAATAATCGATAGATTACTCGATTACTAAAATATTCGTTTACAACAGCCCTGCTCCCAATATAAATAAATTTGTATAAATAGCAAAGTTACAAGCTAACCATTATGTTTGGGTCAGCAATGAAGGTTTATAAAACAAAATGAAATATCTGGGTTTATTTGAGTCTGTCAAAAACACAATTTAGAGGTTCTCCATTGTCGTGTGTCACTGCAAACAACATCATCAGAGCAATGACCACACCTCTTGAATGCTCGCTTTTGTTTTTTTTGTTTGTTTTTTTTTTATTGTGATTAGCCCTCAAAAAGATTTCCCTATAAGTTCCCAGCTCCAAAGAGATGGACAGACAAATAGGTTTTTGGAATACAAAGAGTACAAACAATGTAACATATTGATTTTAATTTTGTATGAATTTTAGCTGACTAATTATTACTTATAAACTCACACTATGAAGCATGCTGCCTGTGATCCTGGCAGGTCTTTTCTTTGTTCCCATTTATATTTGAACTTGACCCTAAACAAAATTCACATTTAGCCATAACAACCTTTTTTCTTGTCATTCAGGTCTCTTCTTCAAACACCAAGAGAAAGTAACTTACAAAGTACAACTGCTCTCCTGCTGAGCCCTCTGGTGTTAATAGGCTCCAAACTTTCACTTACCAGCAATAAATGGTGTAAATTAAATGTTAAAGAGAGACAGAGAAAGTCATTTTGGTAATAAGACCTTGTAATAATCTCATTAAAAAGAAAGAGATGGGCTCAGGGACAAGACAATTATCCTCTTGTCTTCCCCACATTGAAGGTACTTGAGCTTTGCGGGACTCAACTCATCAGCATCTTGATTCATGTTGTGACCCGATGCTGGGCTGCCATCGAGGGTGGCCGAGGAGTGCTCCTATCAACACGCAGGTAAAGTGAAAACTTGAACTGACTGAGCTTTCCCCTGGTGACTCTAATGGCCTCGGCTCAGGGCCTTCCCCTCCGCAACTTGTCGATACAATTCTCTTCCGCTTTTCCCACTTGCCAGTTTCCATCTGGAGCCAATTCATGAACTGCAATGGTGTGTACCTTTCCCATGGGGTCTCCTCCTGTCTCTGTATAACGCCTAAACTTAGTCCTCCAACCGAGATACCCTGAGTTTGACTCCCCACTCACTCTGCTGAACATTAAGTCATTCTTATGGTGTGTATGGTACAGTCCCCGCTTACTGTAAGAGTTTCAAACTGAGCTTAGTAGGCCGCTTCTAATGAGAAAAATCATGCCACTGTTTTTCAAGAATGGGAGCAAAAAAAAAAACATTAATGAGAAAGATCCTTTAAAATTACTAGATGAACTAAAATTATAAGTATGAGCACAATAACTCACATTATGTCAAATAAATAAAAGTACTTTTTATCATGCTAGGTTATGAAACCTGTCTCAATATTGGGTTAAGGAAGCTACCATCATGTTCTGACAAAGTGACATCTAATATATGCATGGCTTTGTATCTAAAGATAAATCTTAGTTACAGAAACATGTGTCCCTTACTTGCTGATGATATTTTTCTATGCAAAGCAGTTCTGTACTAAACTTTGTAGCAATCTTTCACACGCTATCAAGGTCCCAAACTGTAAAATAATTAGTGTTAAAATTTAATTTGTGTTTTCTTATATTTGTACCAAGTGCAATAGTCCAGTCCACCGAGCAACTCAAAGCAAGAGTGACAGAATATTATAAGGGATTTTGGCAATTTTCTGTACATACTACCCACACGGATTTCTCTGTTAGTCAGTTGATGATTACAAGTTGTACCTCATACAATTTGTACTCCATATAAAGTAAATAATAAGGAATCCCCATAATATAAAATCTGACTGGTATTAATAAATAGGAGAACTGATTGACAGGAATAAAATTTGTAAATATCCTTTGAAGGAGTTCAGTTTTACGCTTTTTCTTCAACTGCCAATGCACGCATTTAGCAGCAGCAGCAGCCAAATGTTTAACAGCTGCATCTAAATCACTAAATCCTCTCTGTTCTGTGCTCTAAATTATTCTCTGAAATACTCTTCAGGTGATGTTCTGAGCATGGCTGACTATGGCTGAGCCCTAGTATGTTTACTAGCTGTAGTTATGTTTTTATAGCAATTTGAAATGTAGCTTCAGTTTTTTCTTCAGAGTTTAAGTCAAACAGCACATTATGCTAAATTGATCCAATGGGTAACATTAGTAATACACCAACAGAGGTTTGTTTACTATATTAATTGAAGTATATTTAGCTAAGTTTAGTTAAACAATGTTTCACAGCTAAAAAGAATTCAGAACAGATCACAAAATTTTCAACAAGGTTAGAAATGAAAGTTGTATAAACATAAACCAACCTTTTTTCTTCATTGATTAAACTATTTTCTGCTTTAAGTCAGTCACAACTACTGAAATTATTACTATTTGCTAAATCAATTACAGATAATTGTAAACTGTAAACTGAGAGTAAACTTAATACATCTTTAAATTTACTTAAAGAATTTTGGAAAGCTCGGGCAATGATGTCAAAGCTTTGTAAGCTTCTTAAAGATTCTGTCATGAAGCGGGTGGGTGTGGTGGTGGTGAGGCAGAGGCAGGAGACCCAGGTAACAGTGAAAATGATGGATTTAATGAAAGTAACCAGGAAAAC